>JAGKTI010011953.1:0-25429 GCA_018397915.1 Birgus latro | reverse complement strand
TATATCTTTAGATGTTTATTTTTCTGATTTGATGACACTAATGATTTTGAAATTACGATTATCTGCGGGTTTTATTTTATGGGATATATTTCCTTCAGTGTTGTTGATTTTGAATGGAAAATAAGTATTACGAGAGTTTCTCCGCATTTTAACCTTGAAACTGCTGAGTGATAGGGAGTGCGTTTCACATTCTTTCGTACTGCTAAGCCTCGACTTTAGTGTATTGTGGTTTCCTCTTCCGTAATGTGAAATATACACGGTAAAAAAAAAAGTTAATATATTACTTTTTGGGTGTTGTTTACCCAAATACTGCTCTTTCCGGTGTGCAATATAGAAAATATAACATGGCCGTGACAGTTATCAGATACCACTTTCTGAGCGAAAGGTACTGGGAATCGGGACATCACTTCTTTGGGCGATTGCACAAGCGTTGTGTTGCTAGAGGCACTGCTGTCAACAGCTGCTAGTCACTGTGCGCAACTGGCTTCTCTGATGGATGATTCGGCTGATAATTGATAAACCAAAAATTGGTAAAATTATTGTTTCAACCTCTAACAGAATTAGGAAATTTTGAACCTTTTCATTGATATTTTAGACAGTTCTAAGACAATTTTCTTCTTTCTTGTAAATTATTTTTATTTTACTCTTGAAGATATCCTAACCTAACCTAACCTTGAGGAGTAAAATAAAAATAATTTGAAACAAAAATGTCATAAGAAAAGTGTCTTAGAATTTTCTAAAATATCGAAAAAAATGGGTCAAAACTCGTAATTTTGTTAGGGGTTGAAACAATAAAAGAACCAAAAAATTCGTTAAACCAAGACTAGGCATTTGTTGCGCAAGTGAAGGGTAGTAAAACAATTTTCGTTAAACCGATTTTTGCGTGAAGGTTGCCTGTTAAGTCAAATGGCCACCCTTTACGGGATTATGGCATCTGGCAGTAGATAGATAGAGATAAGTTTCTTGTGTTATTTTCCCTTACATTACTTGATTTTATGATTTTTTTGCGTATTTTACTTTCTTTATATACACTATTTGTGCATTGCTTAGAGAACTTCGACTGGAAGTCATGAGAATGTGCAATACTCTATATTTGGCACTGTGGCATGACCCAGATTTCCATCAGATGGCGACACTCAGATACCGTCAGCGGCTGATGTGGATAGATAGTCCATTTCGGTGTGGAGTGGGCAGATGCATGGAGTACTTGTAGCATGGAAACACAGCCTTGTGTATGTAATGTGACCACAGTCAAAACTATGATGATGGAAAGTTGGGATCTGTGCTTATTTTACGTATTTTTACTTTTTTTTATTTTTTATAATGCAGTAGTAAATTGGTATAGGGCATGGGAGGGGAGGAGGGGTGTCTGCCATCTCATTGTCTGTCACACACTAAGGGCAGACTCATATAATTTCATGCAAATGTGAGGAAAACTGTGTCCGTATGTATTCGGACATGGCAATTTTGACATATGGTGTGTATGGTATATGGACATGGCATAGAACAGGTTAATGATGGGAAAAGCCATGACACCTGGGAAAGTACCGAACAGCATGGTGCTCGGCTTTAATGTCAAAGGTTTGGTGCCAATTACTTCATTATATCAAGGATTTACTATACTACCCTAATCCTACCGGCTTAACAATATGAACAAGTGGCGACACCGTTATTTTTACAACAGACTGTCTTTCACTCTATCCTTAGCAGAAGCCATCTGCGAGTACTTCCTTGAAGTGGATGTATTTCTTTAGTCTAATGAGCTTTACATGAGCCAGGGCACCACAGTAGCTTATACAGTAATGGTTTTGAGTAAATTAAGTCAAAAGTGTGGACAGTTTATTATAAAATCCTGTTATTCTTTCGACAGTTCTTGGAGCGATCAAAACAGACACATGCATTGGGTCGACCAGGACACCCAGAGGAGGTGGCAATGGCCATAGCATTCTTAGCATCTGATGATGCTTCTTTCATCACTGGTGCATCTATACCTGTGGATGGTGGCCGCCATGCCATGTGTCCACGCTAGTGCTATGCAGCTTTCGGCACACCTGAGATTGTGTTGTGTTTTGTTCCAATAGCTTTATGGTGTATATGCATTGTTGTAAATTTTTTTTTTTTTTTAATGAATGCTTTTTACTGAATTGAAATAAAGTTTTGGAGATTGTGGTTTACAATACATTATGGTATTTTTTTAAACTAGTTTTCATTGCAGATACCTGTGCATGATAATCATTCTAGCTTATATGTAGAGGAGTTTATAGCCATATGCTGATGATGCAACTCAGTATCTCAAACCCTTTTCAGAATATTCCTATAGTTACAGTTCTGGCTAATGTACATCAAAGACATCAGTGGTGGGGAGTGCAAACGAAAAAGGATCATGCGCAAGCGCAATGCGCAATCCACAGTTCACTACCTTGCGCAAGTGCGCAATCTGACTAATATTTAGCTTGCGCAATGTCGCAAAGCGCAAACCATTTGCATATATTCATGGGAATTGCTGTAAAATATTGATATATGTACCTAAATTAGCATACTTACTTTTACTTATTATTATTATTTTCTAATATCTGTAATTTGCGCAAGTGCGCAATCTAACATTTAGCTTGCGCAGTGTTTCAAAGTGCTAGTGCAAACCATTTGCATGTATTTGTGGGAGTTACTGTAAAATATTGAGATATTTAAATAAATTACATACTTACTTTTATTTATTATTAATCCCGTAAGAGGTGGCCACTGGCCACAAACAACATATCGCCCCCATGTCACCCTGTACCCCGCCATTTCACTGCCTTGCTCCCAGCTCACATCCCCCTTTCTCATATACCTCTCCACTCCATCCCTCCATTTCATTCTTGGCCTCCCCCTCCCTCTCACTCACATACACTCTCCTCGTTAGTCTCTCACTCTCCATCCTCTCCATATGGCCAAATCACCGTACTATGTTTCTCCTAACGCATCCCATCACATCCACATCTACACCACAACGATCTTTCACTTCAATTGTCAGTCTGTCTCAACATTTTCCTCTCAAATAACTCATTTATTTCCACTCGGTCATTTGAATTTCACACTCTGCATCTGACTGCCAAGACTGGGCAGTACAGCCGGTACTCCTGATACTGGGGGAAATCCATTATTGACAAATTAAATTTAAATTATTTACTGTGAAATAAAATGATTCACTTCACACACACTAAGTGACTAAGGCGATAGGACTGGAGCAAGGCGTTGTTAACTCGGAAGTTCATACGAGGAGTGAGCGGAGCGGAGGCCGGAGAGGGAAGGCTGTAATGTTGCCAGGTTTACTTTTATCTGCATTTTCTCAAGACGTCTTATTTAATAACTTAATATAGATATACAGTAGCATATGCAATTCCTTACAAAAATCATTAAAACATATTATTTAAATCAAATATCCACAGCCTAATAAATTACAGTATTAGGCTGTGGATAATTAATTTAAATAATATATTTTAATTATTTTGCTGGCCACCCCGTTCGGGATCAAGGCGTCTGGAAATAGATAGATAGATAGAATTATTTTGTAAGGAATTGCATATGCTATTCTTAATAAATAATGTATTTTTAATTTATTATTTTTTATTAATGTTGAAGCATTTTAAGAAATGTTGCTACCCTCCCGCCTCCCCCCAACAATCCAGCCCTCGCGACCTGCCTGAGGCTCACCCATCCCTTGTACAGCCATGCAGGCAGCTCCCAAGACTACACATCCTGTCACGTGCGCAAGACAGGTGCACAAGCGCAAATTCATTTGTGCAAGCGCAACTAAATTTGCACTTGCCTACCTGCCTTTTCATGTGCAAAAGTGCAATATTGCACATGGTCTCGTGCGTTGTGCAATGCGCAAACGATATTCACCGGAGTGCAAGGGTGCGCAATTGCGCTTTGCGCAAGTCCGTGTGACCTGCCCAGCACTGGAAGACATGCTGTGGTTGTGCACTGTGATATACATGTAGTGCAGGGTATATTTTGTACAGGTGTTTGATAACATTATGGCACTGTGTTATAGGTCATACAGGTTAAATGTCTAATAATACAACAGGAAATGCACTATGTAATAAACTAATTGAGGGGAAGAGAGCGCTTTTAATTTGAAAATTAGTTAATTCCAATGTTCTATAATCGTATGAGACCTTAAGGAAGGAACGTGGATGCCAGCATGAGGTTCTTAAAAAAAAAAAAAGGAGGGGGGGAGCTTTTCAATAGCTTCATTATTACAGTAAATCTTCACTTGAATAGCTTCAAGTGTAATGGACACTGTGCCCCACTTAAGTTGGGGGCACGGTGGCTCAGAGGTAGAGCATCGAGCTCGGGACCGGGGGGTCGCAAGTTCGAGCCGTGCCAGGGATCATGCCGTGCTGGGAGGGGTAGCGCCCTTTTGTGACCTAGTGGGACTACATGATCTCATTGTAAGGTCTAGCTCAGGGGATTCTTTTATCCCTTTTTAATCCCACTTAAGCCACCCTCTACTGGATTCAGAGAAACGGAGGGACAGGGAGATGCAAAAATGACTCATATGTAGCTTCATTAACTTCATAAGAGGAGAGAAGTGGGGAAGGGGGAACAACTCTTCCATAGGCCCAAATTCAGATCTCGATTTTAGACCTGATCTCTGGTTTGAATCCAGGATTGCAACATAATCCCATCATCCACTCACTTAATGTAGTGTTGCTTACTTCATTCACCATTATCACACTTTTTCTGTCTGTCCTCTTTTCTTCCTATTTCTCCCATCTTTTCTGTCACTTTTTATTACTCTTCTTTCTTTTTCGGATGGCTTTACATTGAGGGACAAGCCTAATGGTTTTCTGTATGCCAGGAAACCATTTACAGTGCTGGGTGGTAACCATACAACTAACCAACACTTGTTCCCTACGTGTCGACAAGTTGGTTGTTGGAGGGTTAGTGCCCCTTCTCGTAAAACCAGTAAGCCAGAGATACACGGCCTTCCCTTATGAGATTATGGCTTCTGGCAGTAGACAGTTGGATAAAAGAAGAGAAGTGGAGGAAGGGAAATAACTTCCATTAGTCAATTACCAAGTTAGGCCCAAAGTCTTGGTTTTGAACCCAACCCCTGGTTTGAACCCAGGATTACAGCATAATCCCACACCGATAATCAGAATAAGATTTTGAGCCACTGTGATGCTTAACCCGTAGGTCAGTCGATCGTCGATTTGAACCGCCTCGGAGGGGTGGATTGAAAGGAGATCAAAGGATCATCATGAATTGGAACCGTGCTTTCTGCAGATTTCTTTAGATTGAAGAGTTTGTGGAGAGGAGTATTATACTATAGTCTAATGCAGTTCTTCCAAACATGCAGGAACACCAAACGCAAGATGCGACACATCTAAAGAGTATAGGGTAGACACAGACTCTACAGATGGCATGGCAAAATATTTACTATTTCACTGGCCTGCATGTACAGCTTTACATCCAAGATCATGAGATATACCTATAGGAAATGGTTAACTACAGCAAAGGGGAATTGAGTGGGGAGATCTGGAGGGAAGTGTCCTGGATTTTACAAGTACATTTGCCACTGGGGTACTCTCTAGAAAAGGAAGGGGGACCGGGGTTTGGGTCTACATCTGTAACAGGTGTTGTAGTGTAGTGGATCAATGACAATGGGGCTAAGGGGGAGATAGGCTACAACCCGGGCTTTGGAAAGTGGATGCCCGATGTCTGGCTCTCTCTCAGCCAGGTGATAGGATTGTGTGATTTGTGCCTGAAATGGGTCTAGTGGTGAAGTTAGAAGGGACCTGAGACAGCCAGCAGAACTTGTTATGTTAGTAAGCTGGGGATTCCTTTTCCAGGGGTAGGAAGGCACTCTCTACCTGTGGGAGGGAATGTGTGTATGCGTGGGGGACTTACTCCAGCTTCAGCCTCACACTGGGGAAGCCTGCCAGACTCTGGGGACTGTGTGGTCTGGAACTCCTTCTGCATTGCCAAGCTGTGTCTAGCAATTACACTGGAACACCATAATTCATTCTTTGTTGCCAAGCTGCCCCTAGGAAGTTCGGTTGTGCCGCATCTAGCAAGCACGCTGGAACACTGGAACCCCTTCTACATTGCCAAGTAGGGGCGGGCAGGAATCGAACCCAGAATCGATTCTGTCGAATTCAGCTTAGCGATCCCGGATTCGAATCCAATTTACAGAGATTCGACTCTGCCTCACAGTGACTGTAGCCACCACTCGCTAGCACGTGAGCCACAAGAGTCATTGATTCATGACAGTCATACAGATAATGGTGAATTTTTTTTTTTCGGAAATGGACCAATTTTCTATTGAATTCAAACATTTTTTGTTATTTACACTATATATAAGTACATTATTATCGAACAGCCGTGGCTGATAAGCAGCTCAGTAAGTGCCTGAGGGCGAGTCTGACCAGTCTGGTGAACCTTAATCCCCTACTTCCTGTTGGGGGTATGACTGCACTCAGCACACCGACACCACCAAGCCACTTACCACCATATACTTCGTGGAAGGAGAAGAGTTGAATCTGAAATTGAATCCGGCGAACCTACCCCCTCAAAGAGTCGATTCTATCGAATCCAAATTAGCGAATCTTGCCCAGGCCTGTTGCCAAGCCGCATCCAGCAAGCTCGGTTGTGCTGCCTTTAGCAAGCACTAAGTTATCGAGCCCATGCCACTGCTGGTACTGGTGACTTGGTTTGCAATGGGGGCGGTGTGGTGGTTCTGGGCTAGAGAGACTTCTGGCCACTGGATACACTGGCTTCCTGTGTCCTTCTTGGGTGGACACTCATATTCCCGCAATGCGGTGGTGGTTTCTCTGGGCATGCGTATTTTCTACAGCCGCCTTTGGAACTGGGACTGCGTTATATCTTTTGGCCTGTTGGGTTGGAGTCCAGGTATTTTACCACCCCCGCTGCCATGTAAGCCACGTCCTCGTGGCAGGAGGACGAATATTTGTTCTCAGCTGGTGACGGTGGTTGGTTTGAGCTTGTGGAGGACGCGATACCAGTGGCAGGATCACTTGAGTCCTCTGGTGGGGTCTTCAATGAGAATCAATGAGTTGGGGTGGGGATAGCTGGTTAGCAACCAGGGCAAGTTTTGGGGTTTCTGAATTTTTCATTGTTGCCCATCCTATGAGACCCAGAAGGCATATCGGATGAATGTGCTCGCTTGGTTCAGCTGTGGTTGGAGAGAGGAGATGGCATCAATGGTAGCGGCTGTAGTCATGGCAGGGAGATGGATGATGACCTTTGACCTGAGGGTTGGCTGTTCGTATGTGGAAGTGGATGCAAAATTACTGCTGTGAGAGGAAGAGGTATTGGTGTAGTAGGGTGGGTTTGTGAGGTACGATTTCAGGGGGTGATGATGTGTGAGTTGGGGGAGCGGCGGTGGGGGTTGGTGGGGATGCTGGGGGTGGGGTTGCTGTGATTGTTGGCCGGATCTGGTGAAGACTGGAATGTGACTCCATCAGTTGATCAAGCGGGAGAAGGAGAACGTGGAGCTGGAGGTTGAGTTAGGGCTATGAGGGGGGGGGAGGGGGGAGGAGAGATGGGATTAACCCGCCCAGTCCCGACCATTTTTTTACCCAGCCTACTCCCAGATCCCGACTGATTTTCAACTTTTTTTTTTTTTTTTGCTCAAACCTCCGCTTTTGGTGAGAAACATCGAAAATTCATAGAGAAATCGCCCTCCTGAGGTTAAAAATGTTGATACAGGTGTCATTTAACCTACGTTTTCCTTCTTTTTCAGGGTACCTGGCTAAAGAAAACGAACTGTGGAAAGGTTAACTAATTCAAGCCACTTTAAATTACGTATTTATTTATTTATTTGATACGAATTTATGTGTAGTACAAGTCTATTTTGGTTTTCACACAATAATGTAGGTGATAAAAGCATTGTTCACTCACCCATAACCCCAGTATATGACACCTTCCTTTATGACATTACCACCTCATCACTTCTGTTTGTTTCTACCTCTAGCTTCTTTGTTTCTTTGTCCTCCACCTCAGGAATCACTTTCACCGTGAATTTCGTCATTGGAGAGACTGTGGGGCGACATACCTTTACTAGCCAGGTTACTGCTAGCAGGTGAATTGCCCAGTGTGGGGGGGAGGGGGGTTAGGTGGAGCCAGGCAGTATCTCCGCATAGCAGCAGGTAGAGGAAGGTCTTCCACATATGCGTACCAAAAATCACCGGCGAATGTTGAAAAATGTGCACACAATGGGCCTTGCAATTGAGTGACGTGTTATGCATGTCAGTGGGTCTGTCCGCGGAAAAAAGTAGCAACGTGCATCTTATGTCGGTGGGACTCGGCGGGTTAAGGAAGAACATGAGGATCATGAGGAGGCAATTGAGGCAGAACTTGTTCGAGCTGCACCCGGGACTGCATGCCAGGAAGGGTAGCGCCCTCCTGTTACCTAGCGGAGCTATATGATCTCATTGTGTCGGGAAGCCGACAAGCCTCTCCTCAGGCAGATGTAAGCAGACACACAGCTGTAACAGGTGTGGATATGAGTACACCTGCTGGATGTGAGTTTAGGGTGATACACGGACAGAAGAGAGAGAGTAGGGAGTTTGATGTCAGCTCCACGTATAGCTGCGGACAATAGGTATAGGGAGGTGGAGTAAGGAAGGAAGGTTGAGAGAGAAAGTAAGTAAAAGCTGAAAGGAGGAGAGAGAAAGAGAGTCAGAGGAGTGGTGGTGTTGGTTGGAGGGTTGTGCAGACGGTGGGAACACGTGCTGACTTTGCATTTGCCGCCGTGGGACCGTGTGCTGACTCTGCAGTTACCACCGTGGGAACGGGTGCTGAATTGGCAGTTGCTCGGGCCTCTACGGTGGATGACGCGCAGATGACGTGTGGATGAGGGCGGTGGGTGAGTGGGTGAGGCCATCACCCACCTCGCAACCATGTGACCTGCTGGTGAACATCGGCAACCCTTGAGGCCAGGATAGGTTAGGGAGCTCAGCTGAGATGCAGAGCTGAAGGAACCGTCGTGGCGAGAGGACGCAGCCTGGGGGGCAGCGAAACGTCACGAGGACATAACTGAAGCCGAAAGGAAGTAGAGTTCCAGGGGCGACATGAGAGCACTTCTGTTGACAGTGAGTTAAAAGTACAAGCTTATGTAATCGCGGGTACAGCTTGTGAACAGTGCTATTATTTTGTCTGTCGTCGGGACTGGTAAAAAAGGACTCCTAGTTACTTAGAAAGAAATGCAAGGAGAGAAGATTTTAAATGTTTAAATGTGTTTTTCTTGTACTAATGTAACAGTGTAACCTAATATAAATAAGTGACTAAAAGAGAGTGCTTTACTTATAACAGCACTAGTGACTATTACAGGATTAAATATATAAGGTTGATTTTAAAGCAAGGAACTTTTATGAGAGCTTTAATTAATTAATATAGTGTTAGTAATAAAGTGAACTGAGTGCAGATGTTTTAGTGCGGTTTCCAGCACGGAACTTTATATGAAGTGAAATGAGGTGGGAAAATACCTCATGATTTTTATGTGTGTAAATATTGTGAATACCTTTTTTATAATTAAAGCCTAGAAAAGCCATATCATTTTTTCACTTCTTCCAGTTCCCAGTTCTGAGTATATGTGAATAGTGAAAACTGAAGTCGCGCATTGCCAGTGTCTAATGTTTCACGCTACCAAAGTAATAAATACGGGAGGATAATATTCCCGAGATAAATATCATTTCTGTATTAAGGGAGGGCGCGACAATTGTAAGGTCTAGCTTGGGGGATTCTTTAATCCCTTCTTTGTGGTGAGGGATATGGGGTGGAGTGGTTGTGTGTTGGGATGGAGCTGGAGGGGCTGGGGGAGGGGTGGGGTGGGGGGGTGTTGTTGACAGGGAGGGCAGGGCTGGGGATCTGGTGGTGTTTTTTTTTTTTTTTTATGTCTGACTCTGGGCATAGGCTTCACAGCCCGCCACCAAGGCCCAGCCGTCCTCCTACAATCTACATGTAACCACTTCGGCGCTTAACACCCACCGTCCATATTGAATACATGCTAGGGCTGTCTCATACAGAACTGGTGTATTGGTATTAGCGGGGTCATTTTTACGACATGTCGGCGGGTCTTCTGGTAGATCAGTAAAGCCTGATTTAATGAAATTCAAATCCTTAAACTGTTCCCTTCACCAGCGAGGATTCGAACCTGGGACGGGACCGCAAGCCAACTCTCTACCGATCGAGCTACCGCCTCCCCTAAATTGGTGTGGAGGGGTGGCTGGGGTTTTAGGGAATAGGGGAACTGGTTGGGGATGAAGTAGAGGTAGGCGGCGACCTCGGTGGCAGTGGGGTCATGGGACTAGGCAGCAGTGGGGTAGATGGGGAAGCAGGGAGTGGCCAGTCCTTGGTATCCAGGGCGACTAGCCGGGTCCGGAATTGGTTCTCGAGGCTCTGGTGGCTTCTCTCGCAGATGGCTTTTCCTTGGGGATGGTAAGGCTGAGAGTGGGACAGGCGGCACCCGAACAGCTGGGATAGTCGTTCCCAGACTTAGCCTGAGAATTCTGGGGCGTTATCCAAATGGAGGGCTTGTGGAAGGCCGAAGTAGGGAAATACCTTGGTGATGACAGCCTCCACGACTGCAGCCACGGAGTGGAACTTGGCGGGGCAGGCGATTAGAAATTTGAAATAGGTGTCTACAAAGGTAACTACAAATTGGACCACAGTCTTAGGTGGAAGAGGGCCCATGACATCCACAGCTAGCAGCTCCCAGGGTTAGGTGGCTGTTAAGTGCTCAGTGGGTCCTGGGGTTCGAGAGATGTCCTTCCCCAGTGCACGGGCCCGACAGGCTTCTATCACTTGTTTGGTGATGGCCGAAGGGCTTGGCATCCAATAAATGTCCCTGAAAGCTTGTAACAACTTGTACTGCCTGAGGTGGATCCCATTCCTGTAGTGAAGGTGGGTCAGGAGGTAATCCTCCTCTTTCGGCTCCACAGCGATATGGCCAGAAGGGGTATAGAGGTGGTCTCCTACCCACGTCAGCTTGGTAAAGATATGGTTGGGCAGCCATGCCGGCATTTGGCTAGTCTCCCATTGTTGTATTAGGGTATTCTGTGTTGCGCAGTGTCCCGTTTTCTGTGTTGCGAGAAACGAATTAAGGGGAAGCCTCGATAAGGCATTGGTATAGTGTGGAGTTTGCCAGGGCGGTATGAAATGTCAAAATGGATCCCCTCCAATGTTTCCCTCAATTTTACCAAGAAGGCGTCGGTAGTCTGGGACCGTCACAGCCACTGTAGAGATTGGTGGTCAGTGATAATGGTGTGAGGTGCCCAGCAGGTATGATCGGACATGTTTCAGTGCCCAGGTCATGCCGAGGCACCCGCAATTTGTGGCGGCATAGTTGACTTTGGATGGTGTCCGTGTTCTACTGGCGGACACTGTGATGTGCCCCTTGCCCTCCCGGACTTGTGCAAGGACAGTGCCGATCCTGACTAGGGAGACTGGTTTATAGTCAGAAAGGCTGAGTATAATCGGGGAAGGCGACTACTGGCATGGTAGTGAGGTGGCGTTTGAGTGCCTCGAAAGCTTCCAACCCCTGGGTAGTCCATTGGAAGGCCTCTCCCTTCTTCATCATGTTGTGTAGGGATATTGCGATGGAGGCAAAATTTCGGATGAATCTTTGGTAGTAAGAGGTGAGACCGAAGAAGGCACAGTCTCCATTGACGTCTGTAGCAGGGGAGATTTCTGCGATGGCTCACAGCTTTTCAGGATCTGGGGCGAGTCCTTCACCTAAGATGATGTGGCTGAGGAAAGTGATGGACTCTCGTGGCCAGCCACATTTAGATGGTTTGAGTTTAAGACCTACTGCCTGTAGGCACTGTAGCACCTGCCCCAAGCAGTCGAGGTGTTCCTTCCAGGTGCAACCAAATACGATCACATCATCCAGGTAAGCAGGGCATGTCTCCCAGGTGAACCCTCACAGGACCGACTCCACGAGGCGAAAGAAGGCAGTAGGCACGTTACACAAGCCAAACGGAAGGATGTTGAATTCGTACAGTCAGCCGCTGCTTGTGGCGAAGGCAGCTTTGTAATGGTGTTCTGACTGGATGGGTACCTGCCAGTAGCCTGATTGCACATCTAGGATGGAGAACCACTGTGCGCCAAAGAGAGTCTAAAGAATCATCAATACAAGGAAGTGGGGTGGCTTCTTTTATGGTTTCATCATTAAGCTAGCAGTAGTTGACGCAGAACCTCATAGAGCCATCTTTCTTCTTTACTAGGACTACGGGGGAAGACCAGGGGCTCTTGGAGGGTGATATTATCCCTACCTCAAGCATTTCTTGGACCTGGTGGTCTTCCTCTTGGCGTTGCACCAGGTTTTTCCAGCGTGATGGCTGGCGTATGGGAGCCCCATAGTGTGAGTGGGGTGGTATAAGACCTCAGTCCGGCCCAGATCTCCCGGATGTGAGGGGAAAACATCCTGGTATCAGAGTTGTTGTTACTGCAGGGTCCTGTTGGTACTGTAAGGGAAGGTGAGAGGGAATGTTGGGCAAGAAGGGGGTGCTGGGGTCGGGTGAGCCCGTCGAGCCCGGTGGTTCTGGGAGGGCAGCGAACGTCTCCAGTTCTCCCACAACTAGGGCTTTGGGGAGAGTGAAGGGTTTGTCAGAGACATTCGCGACTCTGACAGCGTTGAAGTGAGGGGAGAGCAGTGGCTGGGGAAATCATGCAGTCAGCGGCAAATTGTTGGTCCATTTGCAGGGATCTGAGCAGGGGTTGCTGGGCCGAGGTATTCAGCAGTACCCAGGGATGATGGTAAGGGGGATTTTTTTTTTTAACTACTTGTACCACCGTGTGCAGGCCAGCTGTGTGTGGGCAGCCCCTAAATCGGAGCTGCCTGTGCTAGCAGTTTCCCAGTTTTTGTAGTAGGTCCAGCCCCAGGTAGCCATTGTAAGCTGTACACTTGGAGTCGAATACAATGAAAGGGTGGTTAGCGTGGGTGGACAGTTCTGGGATAGTTACTACGAGTGGGTGGGTTTTACCCCTGAAGGACAACAGTTCGTCCCCTGCCCCAGTGAGGTCAGTGGACAAGGGTAGGAGGGGCACGAAGGCTGCCTGATTTTTATGGTAATACCACGTGTACAGGCAGGAATGTGCGGTGAAAGTGTCCACCAGGTGCTGGACAGGGACTCCTTGGAGTTTGATCTTTGTGTAAACTGGCATTTGAGTTGGTTGCTGGTTGTCCCCACCAGGGCCTGAACTGACGGGGGAGGATAAGAGAATCCAGCTCAGCTTCAGAGATGTCCATCTCTTCTAAGGGTGTCTCCTCGTCATCGAGGAGAGCAGTTGGCTCCATTTCATCCTTGAGTCCTACCTCTGTGTTCTTCGTATGGGTGCCATTGTTGGCTACATGACGTGGGATGGCACAGGGTGATGAGGTTGGGCTCGATCTATTTGGCCAGTTCCGTTGGGCCTTGACTTGCTCCTGTGTGTCATGCAGGGCATAGGATGCATTGCAAGCTTTGAACTCATAAGGGTTGATCAAGATTAAATTGTCTTGCAGTGATGCTTTGTTCTGTGGCGACAAGGAGATACAAGGATAGAAGGGATAGTTTGCACCTCGCCACTCCTGAATCTTGATTTGGCTTGGTCAGGACACAGCGCACAGCCCCGATTAGTTTTTGCTTCCCCACGTGTACTGCTAATAGCCGTTGGATTGTTACTATGTCTCTGTCGAACCCTTAAGTGTCGTGGATAGTGAAATATTCCCGGACGGCACTGGGTAGGACACGTATCAGGTAAATGAAAATGTGCTGGTTACGTTGTTCCTCCGTGAGCTGGGCATATGCGGACATGAGTTCGCGGACATGAGTTTACGCAAATTCACTAGGGTAGCGTCCAGGTCTCTCTCACACTTTACGTTGTTGATTTGCAACAACTGCCCCGAGGGATGGTTGGATGGCGTCAATAACTGTTTGTCTGAATTGTGCCCATTTTAGGGCTGCATTAACTTTCCTGGCTACCAGGGCAACTGACTTCCCCACGCGGGGTAGTAATACTGTGATCTTTTGCGCGTCCTCGTATACCAAAGTACAACACCAGTTTGACAATTTCCACATAAGAAGTAGTAGTAGTAGTTGTTCCCTAGGCAGTCTGGCCGAACAGCCCCAAGTCCCTAAGGAAGGCCATGGCCGAGACCGGGCTTTCCCACAGAGCTCTCAAGGAGTGTATGTTGTGTTGCTGGCGTAGGTGATTGTGTGCAATGCGGTCTTCCATGATGTGCCAAGTCCCTAAGGAAGGCCATGGCCGAGACTGGGCTTTCCCACAGAGCTCTCAAGGAGTGTATGTTGTGTTGCTGGCGTAGGTGATTGTGTGCAGTGCGGTCATCCATGATGTGCTTAATAGTATGGGGTGCAGTGTTACATCCTGGACAGGCGTCAGTGACGGAGTCATCCAGCCTCTTCTTATAACTTGAGAGGGCTGGATGATGCCCACATCTCAGCCTGGCCAGGTGAACCCTGTCCTCACAAGGGCGATAGGATTCAGAAGGATGGATATAAGGAGACCATGCATGCAGCTGTGTGTTGTCTTTAAGTGACTGAAGGGGACGGCGAGTGATTTGAGTATGGATATGCTTCTGGAAGCTGGTCTGAGGCGGGCGAGGGGGAAGAGGTGATAGTATTTGTGTATGATATCGTGTGCTGGGTATTATTTTGATGTTCCTTGGTGTGTTTGGATGTGCTGCCATGTAGTGTAGTGGATGTTGTGGGTTTGTGGAGGCTGCAGCGAGAATTTGGGTGCCTCTCAGGTCCAGATGATCCTTGACTTTGAGGACTTTGGTTTCTTGCTGTAGGTGTAGTAGCTGTGCAGCCTGTGATTATTTTTAGGGCCTTGTTTTGTATGGTCTGAAGAGTGTTAAAGCGTGTTTTGGTGAGGTAAGGAGGGCTTGCATAATTCATCACTGAACGACTGCCTGTCTGTCTATTGCCAGACGCCTTAATCCCGCACGGGGTGGCCACAAACAAATCGCCTCCATATCGCTTTGTCCCCCGCCATTTCACTACCCGGCTCCCAACTCACACACCCCTCTCTCATGTACCTCTCCACTCCATCCCTCCATCTCATCCTCGGCCTCCCCCTCCCTCTCCCCCCCTCCACCTCACTCACATACACTCTCCTCGTCAGTCTTTCACTCTCCATCCTCTCCACATGCCCAAACCACCTTAACGTGTTTCTCCTAACGCTTCCTATCACGTCCACATCCACACCACAACGCTCCTTCAGCTCCTCGTTTGTTAGTCTGTCTCTCCATGTGACTCCACATGCTCCTCTCAAATAACTCATTTCCACTGCTCTCACTCTTAACTTCTGTCCTTCCAACAGGGTCCAAGCTTCACCTCCATATGTTAGAGTTGGTATCACAATACTGTCATGTAACAACTTTTTCACTTCCATGCTCACTTCCCTGTTTCTTATCACTGCTTTCAAAGAACCAGCAACCTTCCTTCCCTGCTGCACCCTTTCAAGCACTTCACCCTCCAGACTTCCATCATTACTCAACACACTACCCAAGTACTTAAATGCACTCACATTCTCCATATCCTCCCCATCCAATCTCACTATACATTCACTGACTTCACTTCTCTCGAAGACCATCACTTTACTCTTCCCTACATTCACCTTTAGATTCCGTTTCTTACACACTCTCCCAAACTCATCTACCAAGCCTTGCAGCTACCCTTCATCTTCATCAACAACACAGTATCATCTGCAAACAACAGTACAGGGAGTTTCCAAACACTGCCCTCTCTCACTAGGGCCGCTCCAACATCCACTGCCCGACCTTGTATCTCTTTTATAACTCCATCCATGTACATATTGAACAACCATGGCGACCTTCAAATGGAAAGATTCACTTTGTTTGCCATCCACACACACTGCAACCTTAGCACCCTCATACATACTCTTCACGGCCTTCAACAACTTCCCATCCACTCCATATATTCTTAATATTTTCCACAATCCTTGTCTATCCACCCTGTCATATGCTTTCTCCAAATCCATGAAGGCTGCATACAACTTCTTTCCCTTCTCTAGAAATTTTTCCACTAAAGATCGAAGAATGAATATCTGGTCTACACAACCTCTTCCCTTTCTAAAACTTCCCTGTTCTTCTCCAACTAATTCCTCTGTTATTTCCCTAACCATGTTAATAAGTATCCTACAATATACTTTTCCTATTACACTAAGAAGGCAAATGCCGCTATGATTACCACACACTTCTTTTTCCCCTTTTCCTTTGTACAGGGGAATAATTATACCTGACTTCCAATCCTCCGGGACTATTCCTTCCTCCCAGGCCAGTCTGTACACCTTCCACATCCATTCTATTACTGTCTCTCCCCCATGCTTCAGCATTTCACCACACACTTCATCAATTCCTGGGGCTTTCCCCATTTTAACTTTCTTCATTGCTTCCATCACTTCCATCCTACTGATTTCTTCCTCTCCTCTCACAACCCTCCTTCTCCCCGTCATTTCCCAGCCACTTATACTTGCATCACTTTCACTCTCTATGTTCAACAATTCGTTAAAGTGTTCTCTCCATCTGTTCACTTTTTCTCCCTTCTCCACTAGTAATCTACAATTTTTATCTTTCACACCCCCACTAACTTCGTTGGCACCCTGTCTAGCTCTCTTTACCTCTTTTTAGAACATTTTCTTACATTCCCTCCACTTTGCACTCAGATTCCTTTCAAATTCCTCATCCACTCTCTTCTTACTCTCTCCTCCTCTCTACATATAACTCTCTCGTCCGTCTCTCAGCTTCTTCGACGCCCCTGTTCCTCATCCACTCATTATATGCTTTCTTCTTTTGTGCCACAGCCTCTCTCACCTCTTCCGTCCACCATGCTGTTCCCTGAACCCCCTTTCGTCTTCTCTTCACCCCACACACCACCTCACATGCTGCACAGATTTCTTCTGTGAATATCTTGCACACACCTTCCACATCCCCCATCTGCTCCAATCTATATTTACCCAATCGCTCCTCCACTCCCCTTTTATATGCAGCCTTTATTCCATCCTCTTTTAACTTTTCTACCCTCCTTGTAAGAACTACTTCCTCCTGTCCTTCCCTTCTTCTCTTCCTCCATCTTGTTTGGATTCTGAACGTACTCGTATATATTGATTGTATGCCGTGGTGGTGGTTTCTTTGTTGTGTCCAAATGTTGTATGGGCAAGTGATCTCAACGCATTGAGTCTAGGTGTTAATTTATTTTTGATGTGTTGTTTAAATGATATTGATGTATTGTATGTTACACCAAGTATTTGTGTGTGTGTGTGTGTGTGTGTGTGTGTGTGTGTGTGTGTTGTAGGGAAGTGTTGTTTATGGTGAGGTGTGGAATGTGACTGTGTTCTGCTGTCCAGTTTGTGAGAAGGGTCACTGTAGATTTGGCTGGGGCTATTTTGAGCCTGTTTGTAGTGAACCATTCGTGTAGTGTGTTGAGGTAAGGTTGGAGGATGTGTGGGGCTGTGTTTGCGTTTTGGTGTGTATATGTAAGTGTTATGTTGTCTGCATAGGAAGCTATGTGTATCTGTGGTATGTGGGGTGTGGGTATGTCGTGCATATATAGGTTAAAGAGTGTAGAGGACAAAACAGATCCTTGGGGGATGCCATTTGTGAAGTTTCTGATGTTCGAAGACTGACTGGCAAAAGTTACATGTGCACATTTGCCTGCTAAGTAGTTTACCAGCCATCTTTTTGTGTTATTGTGCATGTTTGTGTTGAATATTTTGTTTGTGAGGTTGTGGCAGGGATGGAATCAAAAGCTTTACTAATGTCTAGTGTGACAAGGAGACTTCTGTATGGTGGCCTAGCTGAATTCGTGTCATCAAAAACTCTCTGCATAAGGTCTGAAAGAAGAGTGTGTGTGGAGAGTAATGGGCTAAAACCATGTTGTGATGGGGCTAGGGGTGTGAGATGTACTCGTAACTAGTTGTAGTACCAGTCTTTCCGTGACTTTGTAGGGGGTGCAGAGGAGTGTGATGGGGCGGTGTGAGGAAGGTAACGTGGGGTCTTTGTTGGGTTTGGGGATAGTGATGATAATGCCATGCTTCCAGATGTTGGGTATTATGTTGTGTGAGTAGCAGTAGTTTGATATGTTGGTGAGTGCTTGTATGCCTTGTGGTCCAGGGTGTATGTTGCTTATGTTGTCTGGTCCACAGGCAGATGAGTGCTTGAGGTTGCTGATGATGTGCTTCGTCTGGTTGTATGTGAAAGGTGTGAAGTCTGCGTCTGTGGGGAACTGTCTCTTATGTCGGATGATAGTCAGTCGTCACGATGGGGTTTTAGACGGCTGACGTGTGAAAAGTGACTGATGAGTGTTTGTTTGTTGTTTGTTTGAAGGTATGGTGTCTGTTGTTGTGATTACAGTGTGTGATTGTGCAGTGTTGCTGTTGGAGAGTATGGTGCTGTTTAGTGTTTTGTAGAGTTTGCTGGTGTTTGTTTTGTGATCAAGTGTTTGGAGATAATTATTCTAGTTTAGTGTTTGCTGTTCTAATATTTTATTGTTTATTTCATTTGAGTGTTGAGTTCTTGTATTTCTAGTACGGTGTCATTTGTATGAGGTGTTGGGGAGTGTCACAGTGTGTCCCATTGTCCGATAAGGCCTTGAATTTCTGGTGTCTTTTTCTGTTGAGTCTAGGGATGTGTCTTTTGTCTGCGTTTTGTATAATTGTATTGAAAGTATGCACAACAGTGTTGATGTTTGTGATGGATGTACTGTTTAATGTTTCAAAGTGTTGTTCTGTTTCAGCTTTGAAGGCCTCCCAGTTGCCTCTTTTATAATTAGTGTATGTGTGTCTGTGGCCAGCTGGGGTGATTCTGGTTTTGGTAATGATGATCGGGAGGTGGTCAGAGCCAAGGTTCTGACCACCCTCCAGGATGTTGTGGGTGCGAGGTTTGGGGAGCAGAAGGTGATGTCTAGGGATGATGGGAGGAAAAGGGCTTGCTGTGGGATATGGGTATGCTGACTGGGATTATTGAATATGAAAAGATGATCTGTCTGGGTTTGTAGTACCAGTCCTCTGTCTGTGCCAGGGTTGTTCCCCACAGACGCAGACTTCACACCTTTCACTTACAACCAGACGAAGCACATCATCAGCAACCTCAAGCACTCATCTGCCTGTGGACCAGACAACATAAGCAACATACAACCTGGACCACAAGGCATACAAGCACTCACCAACATATCAAACTACTGCTACTCACACAACATAATACCCAACATCTGGAAGCATGGCATTATCATCACTATCCCCAAACCCAACAAAGACCCCACGTTACCTTCCTCACACCGCCCCATCGCAGTAATATCATACAGTTCGGGGTCATACGATTAGATTAACTTCGTCATTCGCATATCTATGAGGGTAGTTAGAACTTTGTTTATGTATGGAGTCTGTGACAGAGTAGTTTTTAATTATTACTTATCTGTGTGTGTGTGTGTTACCTAATTGTTCTTACCTAAATGCATCTTTGCAGGAATGAGTAATGCTCGTACTGTCCCGTGTATTAAACGATTTTTATCATACATATCCTTATATTTATGAATAGTTTTGGCACACACTATTTCATTGAGTAGTGCATTCCACTGATTGGTTGCCCTATTTGAGAAACTGAATTTCCTTACGTCATTGTCACCTCAATTTTTATGCAGTTTTTTTGTAGTGACCTCTTGCTGATGCCTCCCCATAGGTTAAATACTCTTTGATGTCTATATTCTCTTTCCCTAAGATGCATTTATATAGTATAATTATGTCTCCTCTTTTTCTTCTCTGTTGTAATGTTGGTAGGTTCAGTTTTTCTTGTCTTTTTTTCATAGCTTAGATCTTTTAAGTTTGGTATCCATCGTATAAACGGCTCTTTGTACGTTTTCAATATTATCTATGTTTTTTTTTTTAATATGAGTATTTCAGACCACATGCATATTCCTTATATGGCCTTATGAATGATGTTATTATCTTTCTCAGCATGTCTTCATTTATATACGTGAATACTATTTTCATTTTAGCAAGCAGTGTATGCATGATTCGTACCTTCTCATTGATGTTGTCAGCTGGTGATAGTCTGTTACTGATAATCACTCCTGGGTCCTTCTCTTTTTCTGATGTGTGTAGAGTTGAACTTCATAGGTTATAATCTGAATCTGTTTTTTTTTTTTTTGCACTTTTACCAAACTTGATTACATGGCATTTGTCCACATTGAATTCCATTTGCCATCTGTTGCTCCATTCATGAAGTTTAACTCTTCATGTAGCTCTCTGCAAGAGTCAGCATTTGTAATTCTCCTTCGTATTTTTGCATCATTAGCAAACATACGAGTACTTAGATACCTTCCATTTCCAATATTCCTGTCAATATCATTTATTATACAGTACTCCCTTTAATAACCAGACGCCCAATTCCCGGACACCTCAATGTCCGGACATTTTGGGCCCGGGCCTTCGGAACCCCCAAATGGCCAAAAACGTAAAGAAAAAAAATAAAAGTATTTTGAATTTGGCTCGCGGCGCCGACCAACTGTGTTTTGCCACATAGATAGTGGCCCCCTGCTCCCCTCCTCTCCTCAGTTACCGCCTACTACCATCAGGGGTAGGTGCTCGTAGCAATTCGCACATGCTCATTTTTGTAAATAAACTGTGAAGAAACTTCAATACCTCACCACTAGACCACATGGGAATTTACAGTGTCGTGCAGTGTTAAGAAATTGGAATTCAGAGTGCAAAGGATTAAGTGCAGTACAACACTGGAGATGGTTAATCTTCGTTAACAGCAGCCACAGACATGTTGTAAGTGCCCTGGATACTGCTAAATATTTTCCAAACTCACCTCTAAATCCTCATTCTCTGGTTCCTTTTCATTTATTTCATGCTTTGTGTCCCTTATTTGTATGAATAGGGTCTTAAAAAGGTGCTGTTCATGTCCAGTAGGGAGTTATGTAGGTGGTTTTCTGAGTTAGGCTGGGTTAGAGTCCAATATAAGTACACCCGGAAGCAATAATCAGTAGCCCCCCTAAGTGCTGAAGCCAAGGGAGGGATAGACCGGGCGAACGAACACGGCCTCCCTTCCCCCCCCACTGTCCCTCTCCTCCCCCCCTTCCTACCCAACCCCCGTCTAAACGCTGCCAGGTAGGTTTGTAACATTCGTGGCTGGCGATGTTATGTTGTGTCCATGTCTACATGAATTAATATTCACATGAGTTACCTCCAGTGTTAATAACATACCATGATGTAATGTGCGATAATGAGTAATCAGGTGGCATTTGGACATGGAGAAGCAAAGTGATGTAAATAAAGGCATGAGTATGAAAAAAGCTGGGCGAGTATAATTTCAGTGCATTATAGCAATATATTTCTACTAATAGGCCTATCAAGTAAATAATATTTCCAGTCCAGTTGTATGAAGCTATTTCAACCACATTTACGATATCTGTTACCATCTGGCGGTGCTCCAAATTGTCAGTCATACAAAATGTTTTCTGGTTATTTATATTTATTGACACGAAATCAACGACAAATAATATTCCTTCTATATATGAGACTTTGCTTCAAAGATTCGAGTCATTCTTTGATATGAATCACACACACACACACATACACACACACACACACACACACACACACATGTTGCATAGTTGCACACATGCATACACACAGGCCTGCAACACAGTGCCGCCAGTGCATAGCCATTCGATCTAAAGATGAGGACTACAGGCCTGTTATTTACTGATTCAGTTACCACTTCCCCCATCATCGTGTCCTTCATCCTAATCACAGTAATAATTACATCAGCATGTGAAAGCTAAGTGTAACGACTGCACTGTGGGATTATGTTACTTTACAGCAAACAGTTAGACGGCTAGTCCCATGAGGAATATTTTTGGCCACTGCAGTAATGCCTGGAACAAAATAAATCTTCTATGTCTCGCATATAACTCTTAGATTCGCGTGTGGTATACCAAGTTGTTTTCTGTAGGGAGAGGCAGCATACAAAGGTCGTAACCACCATACAATCTGCTAGCAACACACAACTTTATGACCTTGTGGCATTTACACTGGAAAATACTGGGTGTATTTTACCTACCAATTTAAACCACAGAGAACTCGCTCCTATACAGTATGGTATCATGTTGTCCACCTGATTGGCAATATATAGATGTATAAAATGTGTGATCAAAGCAAGTTAGATGTTTCGTTCATGTTCTGGGATTTGTTGGTTCGCACTTCGGTGGTGGCAACAAAGTGTGCAGGTGGTGGGGAATAGAGTGACAGACGGTAACGGATATTGTAAATGTGAGTGAAATATTTTCATACGCTTGAAATGTGAATAATATTCACTTGATATTAATATGAATGTATTATTAAACTGCACTAAAATTATACTCACTCCGCTTTTTTCATGCTCCTGCTTTTATTTACATCACATTGCTTCTCCATGTTCAAATGTTAGCTAGTAACACATTATTGCATTTTACTCCATGAGATGTTATTAACACTAATGGTAACGCACGTATATGTTAAATCATGAAGACATGAACACAACGTAATATCGCCAGCCACGATTGTTAAAAACCTACCCGGCAACGTTTAGACAGGGGTTGGGTAGAGAGGGGTGGAGTGAGGTGGGGAGGGGGGAGGCCGTGTTCATTTGCCCGTTCTATCGTTCTATCCTTCCCTTGGCTTCAGCTCTTAGGGGGGCTACCGATTATTGCTTTCGGGTGTACCTGTCCAGAAGGCTCAGGCCCAATTTCCGGATGGACCCAATTTCCGGACATGCCTTTGGCTGTATTACATCGGCTATTGGAGGGATTACTGTATACTAAAAGCGTAATCGGTGCCAGTACTGAGCCCTATGGAATCCACACTCCGTTAGTCACTTCCCTCCACGATGAGTAATTTCCTCTTAGTACTGTTCTCATTTCCCTTTTTCTGAAAAAAATCCTGCATTGAACAGTACACATTACCTTGGATTCCTCCTTAATGATACAGTTTCCATAAAAGTCTTTGGTGTGGGACTCTGTCAACTGCTTTCTTAAAACCTAAATACTGTCCACCCATCCTTCTCTTTTCTGTACCTAATAGATTTGCAACACATGATTTTCCTTTTTTAAAACCATACTGTCTGTCACCATATTGTATCTTTCCAGATGATTTACCCAAATTTTTCTTATTAGCATTTCTAGTACCTTGCTTGCAACACTGGTCAGGGAAACTGGTCGGTAGTTGCGTGGATCATGTGTATTTCCTTTCTTGAATAGGGGAGGAATGTTGGCTTTCATCCAAATATCAGTAGTTTACCTTGACTTAAAGGATTCCTTGAATATTAAATATATTGGTCTGCTTAACTTTTCTGCACATTCATATAGCACCCAACCTAAGATTTCATCAGGACCATTTGCTTTTCCTTACTTAACTCTTCCTGTACCTCTTGTTCCAATTTTCGTATATTTGGTAATAAGTGTGGGCATGCACTTTCTGTATCATTCCTCTCAAAATTACTTTCTTCTGTAAAAACCGATTGGAAGTTTTTGTTCAGAACTTTGCAGATATCTTTTTCTTGGATATAGGTTATCCCCTCATCCATGATGGACTGTATTTTATCTCTAACGTTGGTTTTGCTTTGGATGTAGCTGTTAAAAAGCTTCGGTTTATTTATAGTTTGTATTTCATCTTTGCAGTTTCTCATCGTTTCATTCGTCAGGGTTATCTACTCCTTAATATCACTGCTTTGGTCTAACAGACTGCCTAGTTGCCGAATTGTCTCTGTATCATTTCTGAACTCCTCCATAATACTCTCGTGGTTGACAACTGTACTCACCATTTCACTAATTTTGTTTCTCAGTGAAAGTGCCTCAACTGACAGTTCATCTATTGTTGTGTCTTTTTTGTTTAACCCATACTACGCTGGGCAAAAAAGAAAACTGATACCCCTCTACACTGACCGATTTTGCCTTTTTGTTTTTTTGCTAAATCAGCTTAATACATCAATATAAGATCCTTAGCAATAATAAAAGTAATCACTAAAGCCAGAAAGTTGGACGAGTCAGGTTGGAGCCACTTTAGCTGTTAAATCCTTGAGGTTAATGAGAGAGCAGAATGGCTGTGAGCTTGTGAACCAATTTGTTTTTTTTTTTTTTTTGGCTAAATGGACTTAATTCATCAATATAAGATCTCTGGTACTGATAAAAAATAATCACCAAAGCCAGTAATTTGGTTGAAGTGAGTCAGGTTTGTGCCACTTTACCTGTGAAATCTTCGAGGTTACTGAGAAAGCTGAGCGTCTGTGACCCTGTGAACCGATTTTTTTTTTGGGGGGGGTGGTAAATCGGCTTAATACATCAATATGAGATCCCTGGCACTAATAAAATAATCACCAAAGTCAGATAGTAGGTTGAATCAAGTCAGGTTGGTGCCACTCGACTCTGAATCTTCAAGGTTACTAAGAAAGCAGAGCAGCTGTGAGCCTGTGAAGACTCACTCCTCTCCCACGCTCCTAAATCAGTGCTGTAAGCATAGTGGAGAAATGTCTGAAGTTAGCAAGATACGTTATTACCTTCCAATTTACTTCGGTTGCTTGCAGTGACTTCTCAGTGCTGCAGGACGTAGATGTACGTCACTGGTGTTTTTGAAGAGGATGAATAGCGACGTCGCTAGCATGGTACGGGTTAATTCCTTTGCTAATTTTTCATTTTCTTCCATTTGCATGCTTAATTCCTTCTTAATTTCATCTATTTACCTTTGAAAAGTTTTTTTTTTTCCAGTTTATTCACTTTCTCAACTAATTTTTTATGTTTCGATTTCAACCAGTTTTGGGTGGAAATCACCAGTTCTGGGTGGAAATCATCATCCTGTTTTCTACCTTTAACCCCTCTCTTAACTCCTTTCATGCTCACTTTACTTAAGATGATGCTCATCTTGCAGAACTGTAATTTGTACTTAGGAAGATAACTTTTACTTACAAGTTTGCACCTCCCTGCTACCTGCCTAGTGATAATGACGGCACCCAGCTGATGTTGCATTGTATCAGCAGATTTCTTGCACTAACTTGGATATATTCTTTTATTTGGACAACACTTTTGCCTATACTTGCTCAACTATATCATAACATCACTTAACCCCTAAGGTACGCAATTCCTCCACCCTTTCCATCCCCCAGAATGCAATTTGGGGTTGATTTTTCAACTTTAACGAAGCTAAATTTATTACTTTGTTATTTGAAGAGGTTGATTTTACACTCCAGAAAATGTATATTTCATTTTCATATGTCAAATACTAACCGCACAGTGATGCATCTATGAAGAAAATAGCTAGGGCTCGCATATGGGAGAAAATGGAGAACAACCGGAGAAATTTTCCCTAAACGTAATTTTCGCAAACATCTCACAGAAAGTATTGAATGCAATATGATATAAAT
>JAGKTI010011952.1:5387-15751 GCA_018397915.1 Birgus latro | reverse complement strand
AAGGAGAAAGAGAAAGAAGGGAGGGGAAAGAGAGAAGGGGGAGAAGGGGGAAAGAGAGGGGGGAGAAAGGGGGAGAGAGAGAGGGAAAGAGAGAGAGAGAGAGAGAGAGAGAGAGAATTACCAATAAGAAAGTCACAAAGATATAAGTATAAAGTGGGTGAGTAAGAAAGGGATAGAGAAAGTGAGCAAATAGTGTGTGGAAGAGCCAACAGGGGTGACACAGAGAGAAGTAATTAATAAACCAAAGTGCGGAGGGTAAATTCCGGAAAACTGATAATCGGGGTGAAGGGAGAAGGAAGTGATGAGAGTGTGAAGGGGAGAGAGGAGGAGAAGAGAGAGAAAGAGAGAATGAGTGAGGAGGTGGAGGAGGAGGAGGTGGAGGAGGAGGAAGAGGAAGTGGAGAAGAAGGAGCACGAGGAAGAAGGAAGAGACGTCCGGAGATACCATTGCTGCTTTTTGTGGCAAGAAAAGTTGAGAAGTTGACAAACAGGAGGAGAAGGAGGAGGAGATGGAGGAGGAGGACGAGGAGATGAGGGAAGGGGAGGAGGCGGAAAAAGATGAAAGTACCAAAGATAAGTACAATTTCATATAGGGATGCCACTTACAAAACGTGCCTTATGTTTAATTCGACCTCTGTGTGAAGAGGTGGTGAAACGGCTGGAGCCACGTTCGACAAGTGGACGGATTCGGTCGTTTTTACCCTCAGGCCGACACGCACAGCACGTCGTCACGAAGAGATATTTCGGGTCCTCATATTTTACGACTTCCGGAACCTTGGAGACGTTTAGGGCGCGTACCCTCGTTAGTTAAGGAAGCTCCCTAACACCTCTCCTTTAGCGATTTGTTTTGTTTATTTCACCTTACCGTCCCTTTGTTACACAAATCCTTCCATTATCGCAATACTCCCCATAAATAACGTGCAAAGGAATCTTAACCACCCATTTCCATAAAACAAATCGCTAAGGAAAAGGTGTTAGGGAGCTTCCTTAAAAGACGAGAATGCGAGTCTAGGACCCCTTTCAGCACGAGGACGCATTTTTCTACTTCACTTGCTGGACCAGACGATTTTGTTCAAGGGAGATCTCTCGAAGTGAAGAGATAATGAAGGCTGTATGAAACCCTCTAATCCGAAAATCTCTCTCATCAGCTGAATAAAAGCGTCTGATGGGAAGCGAGAAGTAACAGTAAAATACACCATCGTAGTGAAGGTATTTGACTCTTCACTCCGACGACCCATTTTCTTAATATATTCTTTTTCCTGCCGATGGCTTTATGTACAGCTGGAGTATCGAGCCACTCTTTGGTCCAACAATTATAAAACGCTTACATAATATTCTGAAAAATTTGGTGTGTCCCGGAGATCGCAACACTGAGTTTCCAAAGTCATCGCTCACTGTCTCGTTATTGAGCGTAAGAATTGGATCGATATTAGTGTCCGTAATTGTACCTTTGGAGGGACTTCCCGAACTGGAGGGGTTAGATGGTCATTAACCCCTTCACCACAAGGTAAATTTCGTAGTTTAATTAAATCGTCTTGTGGCAGCAAAAATAAACTATAAAAATAAGCATTGCAGTAAAGGAGTTAATCTATTCTTGAAAATGCCAGATGAATTTACTCACCCCCTAGTAGTGAAAAGGGCAAATAAAGCTTTTAACCCATGCAACTCCGGAAAAAAAAAAAAAAACATTGAAATATCCTGAACGAGATAAAATTGTCTCGAGATGGAAAACTTGATAAAAAAAAAAAATACTCGAGAATAAAACTGTCTGGATACACGAGGGGGAAAAATTTGTATGCAGAAAAAAATATATCATGAGGGGAAAAAAATCGCCTGGATAAATCAAGTAAAAAAGAATTATAGTAAATCTTCGCGGTGAATGACTTACAAATCCTCTCGAAGCTGCTCCACGCCGTCCGCTAAAATATCAGGCAATCGGCGGGAGACATTTTCGGGTGGCCATCCCTCATCGTCGAAAGGAAGTGAGGAAGATTTAGTGCTAATTAACCTGAGGCAAGACTCGCTGGCCATGAGCACAAATTCCGGCCAGGCGTCGACACTAACTCCTTCCCTCCTTATGTGTCTCCCCTTCCTCCCTCCATCTCTCCTCATTCTCTCCATTCCCTTCTCATTTCCCCTCCTTCATGTATCTTCCTCCATCCCTTCCATTTCATATTTCTTTTTCCTTCCCTGTCTTCCTCCGTCTCTCCTCATTCTCTCTCTTACCTCCTCATTTTCATTTCCCTCATTGCGTCTATTCTTCTTCCTCTACTCGTCCCCCTCCCTCCATCTCCTCATTTCTTTCTACCTTCCCTCTCCCTCTTCCCTATCTCCTTGTCTCTCCCTGCCTTCTCGTTTCTCCCTCCCTCCCTCCATCTCTCATTTCGCTCTCCTTCTCCTCCTCCCTTCCACATCGTTTCTACCTCATTTCCATCCTCCATGTCTCATCATTTTCTCTTTCCTCCTCCCTCCTCATTCCTCCTCCCCTTCCTCTCTCTCTCTCTCCATCCATCCATCCATCCCTATACCTCAATGACCACCCCTCCATCCTTCCATCATTCCCCATACGTCCCTCGGCCCTGAGACATATAGAGGGGCTGACCCATCCATCACACCTCAGCCCCTCACCCTCCACATCCACGCCCCGAGCAACGAGGCTACGTGACACAGGTGCAGGACGCCCCCACCCCCCCCTCTCTCTCTCTCTCTCTCTCTGATGCAATGACTGGTACTGAATCCCCCTTACAACATCGCTACACCACACACCACTACAACACAGTACACCACACTACATCTCACTACACTACACCACACCACACCACCTCTTGTTAAACTCACTTTCGAACCCTTTCTCAGGTGGCAAATTTATAAACTTACCATCCCTCCCTCCAAATACTCCTGTCTCTAATAATTCTTCTCCTGTATCTCTTTCTCTGTCTGCCCATCCCTCAAACTCACCCTCAAACTTTCCCTCAAACTCTAACTCTCCCTCTAACTCTCTCTCTAACTCTCTAGCACTTTCTAACCATCCCTTCTTCCATCCACACTCTGAGTTTACGTGACACAGATTCGTCTTTCTGTACCTCATATTGCATGTCTAGCACTGAACACCTTCTCTATCAACCCATCAAACCTCACTTCCTGCTATGCTCTCTTTTGAACCTGTCACAGTCTTATCAATGATCCTCTCCAGAACATCACTTCTCGTCACACTCAAAGTAGATGGATTATACACGCTATCATATGCAAGCGGTTGAACTAGATAAACCAAATCGCTGAGGAAGAGGTATTACGCAACCTCCTGAAGGCAACGAGACGACGACCTAATCCATCAGAGGTGGCTGATCGTCGGGCGAGTCGCTTTCTCTCATTTCACCTCATTCATCATGCCCTTCCCTCAACAACTTCCTCTGACCTCCTGTCCTATTTATAACCATTCTAGATCTTAACAGTCGTATTCTTAACCCCATCAGTACAAAGACGTATTTTTCGATTTAGACTACCGCCAAACGAGTCTAAATAAGGCAGAGCTAACGAGGAAAGGAGGCAATGAAGGCTCTATCAAGCCACTCCCATTCTAGGCATCAGTACTAAGCTTAATATAATTGAAGACAGCAAGAAGCAAGACGCAATACATCATCGGACTAGAGGTTAAATATAAATAGCGAAAAGGAAGCAAGGATCAGTTTTTTTACGATAATTTCTGACGTACGTGACGAAGGTAGAAAGAATATGACTTCTGTTTATCGTACGTGACTGCACTCTGTAATGTAGGATGCAGGCTAACGAAATAGCTATATTCACAGACATCCCGAATAAACTAGATATGGTACAGAACTATTTATTAAAGACAGATGCAGATTTAACAAGAGATTATATATGAAGGACCAAGGCACAAATATTCTCTCTCTCTCTCTCTCTCTCTCTCTCTCTCTCTCTCTCTCTCTCTCCCTCTCTCCCTTTCTCTCTCTCTCTCTCTCTCCTCCATGATTCTTACTCCCTCCCTCCCTCATTTTCACTCTCAACTTATTTCTCTTCCGTTCTTTCCTCTCCGCTCTCCATTCAGTGTCCCTTTCCTCTCCTGTTTCACCTTCCAGCTATTCTCTCCCCTCCGATCTTCCCTCCATCTCACTTCCCCAGTCTCCCTTTTTTCCCGTCGCCCCCTCATTCTCCCCTTCCTTTTTCAGTCTCCCCCTCCCACTTCTACTCCCCCTTCCTCACATTCTCCCCTCTTCTCTCTCCCCTTCCCCTTATGCTCCCCTCCCTCACATTCTCCCCTCCTCTCTGTCCCCTTCCCCTTATGCTCTCCTCTCTCACATTCACCCCTCCTCTCTTTCTCCTTCCCCTCATGCTCCCCTCCCTCACATTTTCCATCTTTTTCTCCTTCCCCTTATGCTGCTCTCTCTCACATTCCCCCCCTCTCTCCCCCACTCGTCCCCTTCGTCACCCTACGTCACACTTGCCTCGGCTGACGAATTATGCTTAATATTAGGAACAGTAAATCAAAGAGCTGTCATTTACGGCTGCTCCACGAGTCACTCACTTCATCTTGCTTGTGGCGTCGCTCCCAGACCCACGCTACGAGGTGGGGAGGGGGGAGAAGAGGAATGGGGGACAGGGGAAGATGAGGAATGGGGGACAGGGGAAGATGAGGAATGGGGGACGGGGGAAGATGAGGAATGGGGGACGGGGGAAAAGGAGGAATGGGGGACGGGGGAAAAGGAGGAATCGGGGACGGGGAAGAAGAGGAATGGGGGACGGGAAAGAAGAGGAATCGGGGACGGGGGAAGAAAAAGAATGGGGGACAAGGGGAGGGGGAAGGAGGAGGAGGGAAAGGGGAGGCGAGGGGGGACTGGTAGGGGGAAGGAAGGGGAGGGAGAGGGGGGGCGAGGGGACTATGAGAGGTTGAGGGGGGTTAGCGAAAAGTGCTAGGGGGACGAGGGGAAGAGAGGGTGGAGTGGGGGAGGGGAGGAAGTGGGGCGGGGGAGGAGGGCGAAAGTCGGTCAAATGTTTCTCCACTGAACAAACCGGTGCCTATCCATCATTTTTTTCGTCCACTAAACAAATCTTTCCGCATATCTCATTATATACTGCACAGCGTCTACTTCACGGTGCCGCGTAAGTGTTCAAGTGGAATAAAACATATCCACACTTGAAAGTTATTTCAAACAACATTTCCATAATAAAGGTGTGTGTAAAAACCCTAAGCAGTAATGTGCATAAGTCCATTCAACCCGCCTTCAGCAAATTCATTAACATACAGCACAATTTGTTTTGGTAAATTTCAACGTTCCATAGTAGACGTCACAGTATAAAGCAGGAATACTCTACTGGATCACACAAAGCACCTTTAGTGGACTCTGCAACATTAAGCAGAAGAATTACTGTATTTTGGTCGACTCAACGCACCCTCAATAGACTTCACAACCGCATGGATATTACTTTCGTCCACCCAACATGCCCTCCACAGATTCAATATAGTAGGGATGCTTAGGGCACTGCTTCTGAAATATATTTTTTTTTTTACTTAGCTTCTCAGTATCGTTCGCTTATCACTAGAGTAACATTTATCACTTCCGGCTGTTACATCACTTTCACTATACATTTCATTCATCTCCTTCAGCTTCTTTACGTCATTACCACATCATTTAATTCATATTTTGTTACGTCATCACCTCAACATTAATTCATCTCCATATTTGTTACGTCATTGCCACATTTAATGAGTCACCTCCGGCTTTGCTACATTATCACTTCACTCAGTTCATCTCTTCATGCACTGTCAGGTCATTACCACAGCATTTCATTCTTCTTCCTTCCCCATTGTTACTTTACCGATACCCTTCCCTGTATAGAAAATCATGCATCACTCACTCCATCACGTGCTCACAAACAAAATAATTACTTCAGTGCTTTATAAATTTTCTTTTTTATACGTGCTTCCTACGTGTCAACAAGTGGGTTGGTGGAGGGTTAGTGCCCCTCCCTGTAAAACAAATAACACAAGTCAAATGGCCACCCCTTACGGGATTATGGCGTCTGGCAATAGATAGATAGATTTTCTTTACTTTTACGTCTGAACTAAAGAAGCCACATGACTGACAAGCATCACACGTTAATTAGCAGTCCAGTAAATATCAAGGTCTCCCATATGCTTCACCCTTATCACCGTAACTTGTCTTAAAATTGCCGTCATTCCATCTTGAATGTTGAGTACCGGCGAAGAGGTATGCCCCTTCCCCTCAACTCTTATTTATTTTTTTTGTTTATGACGAGTACGTAGCATCTGACGCGTCGCTCGACAGTCAAAATCAACAAGCCTTCAGAAGTGCTTATAGGCACGTTTATCATTTAGCGTAAAAGAAGAGAGAAAAAAAAAAGACGGATTTTTGCGGATTTCTTCATTTGTGGGTAACATTCCTCCGTGGAGTTTCCTGAATCACATAACGTACTCTCTTCCCTGCTTACACACAGGTACATATTTCTGATCAATTAATACAACTCTAATCCAGAGGTTATATACTGATCACTTGGTTTCCATAAATGAAAAAAATCCGTGAGTTATCATTTACCCGTGAAGTAAATACTGCTACAAATATTTTATCCATAACTTAAATAACTACTGCCCTTAGCTGACCTCGACTGGTTGCCTCGTTCGACACTATGTCTGAGGAAAAAAAATAATGTGAAGCGTGGAAGTCAAACTAGGTAGGTCAGCACAACCTGAGGTGTCTGGGACTATTTTTTTAAAAGACTTTATTAAGCATGAGTTTTGTTCAAGATTGCTTTTTATACTCTTGCCTTAACGCTTGAAGCTACCAAAGACTTACCAAATCAGAACGAATAATGTCTCTTTCAATCCAGTAATGTGTTTTCTATTTAATTCTTGCTTTTTCTATATAAATCTGTTCACCTTTGGATAGTTATTGTGTACTTGCAGGGGTCAGATACAGCCTTCATTAACGTCTCTAATACGAGGCCCCTCCCAAGCTGTATAAAATCGTCTGGTAGAAGCAAGGATAAAATAAACCACGGAACGGACTGAAAAGGTTGATGTATATTAAAAAAAAAAAAACACAGGTAAATGTTACAGGGTCTTAAAAACATGTCCTTTAATACACACGACTTTTTGTAGCTATGGTGAGAATTATGGTCAGTGAAAAGGGGAGAGAGGAGGTGGGGATGAGGGAGGAGGAGGCCAAGGAGGAGATGGAGGGATGGAGTGGAGAGGTATATCGGAGAGGGGGGTGTGAGCTGGGAGAAGGGCAGTGAAATGGCAGGGGACAGGGCGACATGGAGGAGATCTGTTTGTGGCCACCCCTTACGGGATTAAGGCGTGTAGCAATAGATAGATAGATAGAGAAAGGGGAAAAATACGAAGAACAAAACAAGCTATATTAACTGCTATGGTGAGTTGTTCATCGTAAGTACTGATTAGGATCTTTTATAAATACGGCATCTCGTAGACAGACCAGAAAAGCTCTTGTGAGAATTATATATAGCATTAAAATGGACAAATGAGACAAACAAAACGATCTATGATTCTACGCTCTCATCTCTATCTTGGCCAAAGACTGCCATATCACTACCTTAAATGCAACTCTTACATGATGAGTTGCAACACTAGATTAACAGTAGAATACAATGCTAATGACAAAGAATAGATGAAGATAAGATGTACAGTGGTAGCTTTTTTTCCTTGGAGGGGAGGGGGGAGCAGTGAGTCAAATGAAAGGGAATATGCTAAAATCTAGACAAGTAAAGGTGAAAGAACTGTAGTCAGCTGCTATAGAGACAAGGTAAACAGAGGTTAGGTTCCTTTGTAAATTCGCTTCCCGGTAGACAAATGGCGGCAGCTCCAGTGGTCGACAAAAACCTCGTTCTGTTGTCGAGTAGCAAGAGGAATTTATTGAGCCAAGACGAGAGTTTAAAGAATTTACACCGGTGCCCGCTATCTAATCATCTATCTATCTTAATCAATTTATGTCTCTCTCCTAACGCCCTATCGTAAAATCGTCCTAAGTTTCTACCAGCCAAAGCTCCCTTGACTGTTGCCCTTGACTGTTGCCTAATCCCTAAACAATGCATTTTACCAAAAAAATAAATAAATACATAAATAAACACTAATTCACTTTACCTCATTCACCTCTACCATCACTTCCTACTAGACTTCATTTACTTTAACTGGGCTTAAAATTGCCATCTCTAAATTGAATGCTGGGCTGTAACAAGAGATCAACAGTACAGTAAGGTGTTAGTCACGAAGAAGTGCTGTGGGAAGGATGCAGCGTGATAATACTGTCTTATTCTGGTAATTCTGATACTGACCTACGGGAAATAAGCACTAAAAGACCGCAAACCTCCAACAGAAATCAATGAACTGTGGCACTCTTTCACGTCGTCTTCAATCTCGTATCAGTCACTTCCTTCTCTACCAACCATTCCAACATATTTATTTTTCCATTTGTTTTTCATTTCCATCATTTATCCACCCATCTCCAACAAGCAGTATTTTATTTCTTCCTCATCACCCGTCCGGTTCATTGTTTCACCTCCATCTGCATCTTTTAAATCTTCTTTTCCTGTTATTTTAACCATCTATTAGTTTCTTCCACTCTTCCACCTTTAGCATGAATTTCCTCTACTTCCTCTTCCTCTTAAACCATGTATTATTCCATTTTTTTTTTTTACTAGCAACGATAATACTCAATCATATATCTCCACCAAATAATTCATTTCTTCGCATGCAAGTAGCACACTTTTCTTGTACCATTTCTTATTTCATCTTCATATACTCACGCCAGTGCTGGAGAGGGACGCCTTCTCTCGGGGGCATCAGTATGGGAGTCATTTCACTACCCTGTTACAAACCTCACTCATCCTCGTCCCTATCCCCTGAGAGGAGGAGGAGGAGGATGGACTGTAAGAAAAACGGAACTTAACCTACAGTTCAGTGAGTTCATGTTTACAAGAGCCTGGGACCAAAGACAACTTTCCTTTCTCTCGCTATCATTCTTTCTTCTTTTTCCCCTTCTAATACCTTTTCTGTCTAGTTACTTTTCTACATTTATAAATATTTCCTTACTTTATGTTCCACGTTCAAAATTTATCCTTCCACCTCCACCATACTGATTTCATATTTTCATTTTTACCAATTCATCCTCTCCTAGAACCATTTCTTTCTTCCCTCACTTCGATTATCTTATTTAATTTTCCACGATGACAGTTATTTAATTTCTTTATATTCCCTGCTCACCATTATTCTTCCACTTGCAATACTTTTCCATTATAAATCATTATTCCATCCTCTAATCTCAAATCAGCATCTTTACTTCTTGCAGTCCACTCTGTTCAGTCTTCTGCCCTTAACATTTACCGCATTTACTTACATCATCATCCAGTTTCTAAATTCATCTTTTCTTAATTTTACATTGTCATTTATATACAATCTGCCTTCTCATCACCTACTGGAACTCCTTCTCCATCGTGCCCTCCATCTCGTCCATTTTATTCAGTCTCTCAAACTTATTTTCGCAAACTTTACTTCCACTTCCAGTATTTATTCATGCACTTCCTATATACATATTTTTTTCATCCCCAGTTCATTTCCTCAGGACCAACTGACTCATTTTACCTCCTAAACACAAACATCAGTCAAATTCTGCCATTTCATTTTTATTATGAACTACATTCATTTTCCACTTTCATTATCCTCCTCCTTCAATCCACCTTCCCATTTCCACCCGTTTTATTCAGTGTTCCACTCTTAATATTTATTACATCACCCAGGCTTCCACTTTCAGCATTAATTTCCATTGTCGGTTTCTTCCATTCAGCCCGTTACCCTGACATTTCTTTCTTCATCTTCCACTCTGACCATTCATCTCCACTTTCAATCCACCTTTCCACCTCCATCACCGACTCTTCACTTTCAATATTCATTTCGTTCTCTAGCCACCTACTGACACTTTATACTTTTTTCTTCACAACATTTATGTAACAAATTCTTCCACTCTTACACTTTCAGCATACATTTATTCACTTTATCATCCTTCAGTTATTATTTTACTCTATTGCTAAAAAGAACACTGGCACCAATTTTTCATTCTCTCGTCTCATGCAAGCAAATTTCACTTCTTTCACTTCAGCCATCCATCACTTCTCTCTGTTTTATCGCCCACACTTAGCATATATTTCTTCACTTCATCCTCCACTTTCTCCATCTATCCACCCTTCAACCTCCTTTCACATCATGCCCTGTCCACATTCTCTTCTCTTTAATTATGAAGTGTGGAAGGGATGATAATTTGCTGATTACTGCACACACACACACACACACACACACACACACACACACACACACAC
>JAGKTI010011951.1:0-25431 GCA_018397915.1 Birgus latro | reverse complement strand
AAGAGATCTGCTTTATCAGTAGAAGAAATAGCTACAGAGCCATCAGAGTAGAAAAGAGGAGGGAAGGATGATGAGGTAAAGTTGTTAGAAAGGTTTTTGGCAAGGTGCCGCCAGAAGGAGCGAGAAGAGTTCGAGTTGGAGAGTTGGGAACATTTAGCACGGATGAAATTGTTTTTAGCAGAGCGAAGAACAGACTTGGCACGATTCCGGACAGAAATATATAAAAGGTGTGATTCAGGGGTGGGTCGGCTCCGGTACCTCTTATAGGCCCTCTCCTTGTTGCGGACAGCATTAGAACAAGCGTGATTAAACCAAGGCTTTCTTGCATTAGTCAGAGGATATGAGAAAGGAATGTATGCTTCCATACCTGAGAGAATAACCTCCGTAATGTGCAAGGCACATGTTGAAAAATGTGCACACAATGGGCCTTGCAATTGCGTGACGTACGATGTACGTCGTTGGGTCTGTCTGCGGAAAAAAGTAGCGACGTGCATCGTACATTGATGGGACTCGGCGGGTTAATGAAGGCTGTACCAACCCCGTGTACTTCCACAGATCCTCCCTACGCTGAATAAAATCGTCTGGTGGCAGCAAGAACAAAATGAAAATACTGTACACCCGACACTGAAAGGGTTAAAGGTATATTAAATGCACTAAATTGTTTATTTGTCATAACTTATTTATTTATATACTGTATATTGAAAGGACAAGTAATAGGTACTGTCTTAGCAATTTCTGGGGTGAAAATTCGGTAATTTGAACCAAGGTAGAGCCCCGTTTAGTTCGACTTACGAAGGGTTTACTGTATTTTCAAACGTAGAATGACTTGATAGAACATTGTTTCTGTGGATGCTAGATACTGCAGTGGAAGGGAAGCTCTGCCAGGTCTGCCCATTCACGTACTATTACTATGATGTAAACAACCCCAGTGGTGCCACATTTCACCAAACAAACCACCCGCTGTACTCGTTAGAAGTGGAGGCACCTTTACCATACAGTTTATGGCCAATTGCTCCCACAGGCACCCTCTGTGTGTGTGTGTGTGTATTTACCTATTTGTAATATACAGGAATTGAGCTAAGCTCGTATTTTCCTGTCTCCAAATCTGCAATTATCCGGTCTCGTTTTAAACACATGAAAGTTTTTTTGCCTGTGTGTGTGTGTGTATGTGTGTTTACCTAGTATACTTAGTTGTGATATACAGTGATCCCACCAAGATCTAATGTAATAGAGCCCAAGCAACGTCCGGGACTTGGTCTTGTCCAGGACTTGGGAAGAATGCCCCTGAACAGGTAAAATGCCCCTGGACAGGTACTTATAGACCCCAGCCCAACCTAACTTTGGAAGCCACCCAAATAATTCCCTGCCGGACATGCATAGCACCTATTTAAGTCCCTGTTCACAGAAATATGGGACAGAAACCTTAAAATAAATGAAAAGTAACCAGAGAATGAGAAATTAGAAGTGAGTAAGGAACATATTTAGCAGTGTACAGGCTACTTATGACACATCTATGGCCATCGCGAAGATTAACCCGCCTCCTCTATGGCTCTGACATTGGTGAAGGTGCACTTGAAGCACATACAGTAATCGTGTTGCACAGCACTTAATTCTTTGCAAGGTGAATTATAATTGTTTCACATTGCACATTCTCTTCGTACTTGCCCCATGCCAGTTGCAACATGCCAGTGTTGCACTCTGCACTTAATCCTTTGCACTCAGAATTCTAATTTCTTAACACTGCATAACACTGAAAATTTCCATGTGGTTTAGTGGCGAGGTATTGCAGTTTATTCATTGTCCACCACAATAGCAAGCACATGGGCAGCCATGGCGACGAGCGTGCAGTTGCGACTATAGGTAGGCGGGAAATGGGGAGGGTGCGGGGGCGCTGTAGTGGATGTTGCTGGAACTGCGCACCAAAACACAAATGTTCATCGCCGCGTGGCAAATTTAGAGTAGGAATGAACACATATCGGCTTTTTTTGTGTGTGTGTCCCAGATCTCCAGATATCTTAGGGAATATTCTGAGACTTGGAGTAATGGATCCAAGCCCAAAATGTCCGGGACTTGAGGTGTCTGGGACTTGGGCGTCCGGGTCTTAAAGGATTACTGTACAAGAAATGTCCTGTCTCCGTTTCTCAGTAAGTCAGATTTTGGTTTGAACTTGTTTAATTTTTTAGGCTGGGTGATCTCTTTGTCCAGGCTATTCCACAGGTCTATCCATCTGTATGGAAAGCTGTATTTCTTGATGTCCTTCAAGCAGCTTGGCTTTTTCAGTTTCATTCTGTGTCCTCTTGTTACTCTCCCATCCTGTACAGGTCTTCACTGTCAGTTTTAACTACTGTACTCCTATCATGAATGCTGCAATCATGTTGCCCTTCTCTCTCCTTTCTTCTAAGGTAGGCAGATCTAGCTTTTTCAACCTTTCCCTGTATAACAGCTCTGCCATGCTAGGGACCATCTTAATTGCTGTTCTTTGTATTCTCTCGATTTCTTTTTATGTCGAGACCACACTACTGCCACATATTCCAACCTGGGGCAGATCATGGCCGCTATCAATTTTTTCATCATCTCATCCATGTAATGAAATGCCATTCTTATGGTAGTCAAGAGATTATACATCTCCCTAACCATCTTGTTAATGTGTTTTTCGGATGACAAATTATCCTGGACCAGCACTCCCAAGTCCCTCTTTTCTCTTGCTTTTGTGATTGGTTCATTACCCATCAAATAAGTCAGTGATGGTCTCTTGGTACTTTTACCCTTTCTACTTTCCTCAAGATCTTTGCATCATCAGCAAACAGACTTGCATAACTGTTCGTTCCATTTCATTCCATCTACCATATTTTTTATGTAAATAAGGAACATTCCTGGCACTAACACTGAGCCCTGTGGGACTCCACTTGTTACTTCCCTCCTTCCAGACATCTTGTCCTTTATTACTGTCCTCATTTGTCTATCCCTCAAAAAGTCTCTCATCCACTCCAGAAGGTTTCCCTTCAGTCCACCTATGTGCTCCAATTTCCACACTAGTTGCTTGTGGGGTACCTTATCTATGGCTTTCTCCAGATCTAAATACATTGTCCACCTATCTCTCTCTCTCTCTTGTAGCACATCAGTCGCCCTTGAGTAGAAGCTCAACAGGTTGGAAACATATGACCTTTCACTTGTGAATCCAAACTGACTTTCTATCACAATGCCCATCTCCTCCAGATATTTTATCCATCTTTCTTTCAGCTGAAGATTCTCTCACACAGTTTTGCGACCAAGCTAGTCAGGGACACTGGCTTATAATTCTGGGGTTCTTCCTTGTTCCTTTCCTAATAGATTGGTACCACATTGGCCTTGTTCCATTCCCGAGGCATTTTCCCTTCTTCCAAAGAACACACAATTATACCTTGAATCTTATCCACCACTTGTTCTTTGCATTCCTTCAGCATCCAATTCAAGATCCCATCTGGTCCTGGGGCCTTCCTTACATCTTGAGTTTCCAGTAATTTGTACACTTCTTGCCCTTCTACTTGTACATCTTTTAACACTACATTTCTAGTCACTCCCTCCTCCTCCACAAAATTACCTTCTGTGGTGCAGACTGGTTGGAAGCATTTGTTCATTATTTCAGCTTGCATAATCACATCTTTATAGACATTTCCTTCTACTTTCAGCCTATTGATTTTTTCATTTTGTTTCAGAGTACCATTAATATACTTGTAAAATAGTTTAGGTTCTTCTTTACATTTGTCAGTTATACCTTTTTCAAAGTTTCTTTTTTCCTCTTTACACATTCTTGTACACCCATACCCCGATATCTGGCAGTGTTGTGTACCAGCGGGAGTGTTCAATCAGCGAGTATGTAGGATGTCAAAGCAATTTTCCCCATTAGATACTGAAGAGAAGCGAGAGATGCATTCCAAACCCAAACCAAACTTTCTCATACCTTACTCAGTCAATAGAGACTGACACAGAAACGCCATAGGCAATGTTATTATCCTCATAAACAATGCCACTGCTAAAAAGTGAGACAGCAAACATGACATGCAGAAAGATAATGTGGGTGGGATGTGTGATGTGGGATGCTTCTGGGCAACTGTGAGGCATGCAGCCGGCAGTGCATCAAGCAGGGATGGGGGTGGGCAGGGGAATGGGGAGGGAGACAAGCAGGGGTGGGGGAGGGGAGGGGGACTGGAGGGAGAAAAGTGGGGGAGAGGGGAGGGTGGGGGGATGGGCAGGCAGGTGGCAATGCTCTAATTGGGGATGGGGGAGAGTGGAGGGATGGGGAGGGAGACAAGTGGGGACAGGGGAGGGTTGGGGGGACAGGGAAGGCAACAAGAAGACCAAACAACCCTACTACCCACGCCTCTAACTTGTGTCACTCACTCACTCACCACTCTCACTCACTCANCACACACTCACACTCTCTCACACACTCACACACACACACACACACACACACACACACACACACACACACACACCGGCTCAATGGTAACACTCTTGCTTAGCATCTGCGAAGACGGGGGTTCGCGCCTTGCTTGGGATGCAAAATGTTTCACTGACGAAGTGGGTGGTCACTGCCCTCCTTGAGCAAGAGGGTAGGTGTGTACGTGTGTGATGGTCAAGGCTTTGCCCTTAGATTGGACTATATGAGCTCTCAGCTCTCTTCTGGGAAGGTAAAATGCTGATATCACAACCATCACGTGATCTTGACTGACCTGGTGAATTACACACACACACACACACACACACACACACACGGGAGAGAAGCGAGGATGGGGGAAGATGGGGGATGGAGATGGAGACAACCAAGGGTGGGGGAGGGCAGGGGGATGGAGGGAGATATACCTGTCAGTGCTGAGTGTGGTGGGGGATGGAGGAGGGGCAGGGGGAGGGAGAAGAGAGATGAAGAGGAAAGAAAAGAGGGGATGGAGGGAGGACGGGAAGACCGGGAGAGCCTCATTTCAAACCTAGGGAGAGACGGGGGTGTTGGACTAGAGAGCTGGGGTGTTGAACTAGCAAGGTGACGGGCATTCAAATTGTTCGGATTGTGGGATTGTTCCTCTATAACCCCAGATAATGGGGTATGGGTGTATATTCATTGCTAGTTCTTTTATATTCTTCCTTTTTTCTGTCATTACCTCTCTTTCTCCATTTGTTCCAAGCCTTATCCCTTTCTGTTTTTGCTGTCATACACCTTTTATTGAACCAGTCGTTTCTCCAGTTCTCTTTGCCATTAACTTTTGGCACATGCCTTTCCACACCCATATTATAGAAGTCTAGAAAGATATCCCACTTCTTCTGTATTTCTCTTGTTTCCTTGATTCTCACTAATCTGCTTCTTCAAAAAGTTTCCTCAGTCCTGTAAAGTTCACTTTCCCATAGTTGAATCTCCTATGCCTGTATAACTCATCTCTTATCTCCCTATTTCTTTGTATCATTTGGAACTCTATAACTACATGACCACTTTTCCCTGTAGGACACAGATATTTCAGAGATTCAGTTGCATCAGATACTTTGGCTAAAATTAAATCTAGTCTTGCTGGTGTGTCATCGCCTCTAAATCTTGTCTCTTCTTTGATCCATTGAGTCATTACATTATCCATTGCTGTACTAACAGTTTACTGCCCCACAAATCTTCACTACTTCCTGAGTCCCACTCCTCCCAGTTTACCTCCGTACAATTAAAGTCACCCATCAGGATTATGTTATTGCTTTTGTCATTCACTTTCTGTAGGTATCTAGCCATGTCCAACAACATCTACTGATTGTGTGTGTGTGTAACTCACCAGGTCGGTCAGGATCACTTTGATGGTCATGATCGTCAGCTTTTACCTTCCCGGAAGGGAGCTGAGAGCTCATATAGTCCGATCTAAGGGCAAGGCTGTGACCTTCACACACGCACACACCCATCCCCTTGCTCAAGGAGGACAGTAACCACCCACTTCGTCAGTGAAACTTTTCGCAACCTGAGCGAGGCGCGAACTCCCGTCTACCAAATGGCAAGCGAGAGCACTACCACTTAGCCAGCGAGCGGTGTGTGTGTCTGTCTGTGTGTGTGTGTGTGTGTGTGTGTGTGTGTGTGTGTGAACAAAATAGATTAACTCAGAAAGTTTTCATCTGATTGTGACCCAACTTTGGAAAATTGTTGAGGCCCAACCAAGGGGTTTAGACCAGTAGTTTAGAGATTTAGGTCACAGAGCTTGGCCTACCTAGATCAATGCAACCAATATTTATCAAATTTAGATCAGACTTAGTGGAATGGTTGAGGTTAAGGCAAGAATTAAATGGGTAATTCTTTATAACAATCAGTCGCTGGCCGAGGGCACAGGGTCAAAGGTTGATTTGTATGTGTGTGTGTGAGCCGAATAACATAAACACTTTAGATTTGGAGCAAACGTGGTGCAAGGATTGAGGGTCAGCCAAAGGGTTGATTAATAGTTTTTGAGAACAATAGGTTAGAGGTGAATGCCACATGGCAAGGTCAGCTTCAAATTTTTATTTGATTTAAACCATACTTTATGGAACAGTTAAGGGTAAGAGGAACACAAAGGAATTTGAGTTTGAAAACTATGAAATAAATATCAAGGCAGAGGGAAAGATTAAATATGAAGGTTTTATGGCAAGATCAACTTAAACAGTTTTGCTTCTGTTTAGACCAAACTTGGTGGAAGGGTTCAAGATAAAACAGGGATGAAGGGCATCAGTTTTAAAGCAATAGATTTAAGATCACAGGCATGACAAAATCAAATGCTTTGTCTCTTAGACCAATTGAGGGGCATGCAGGTATTACATTCCGTGAGTGCTTCTTGTTCATTTACTTAACACGTTAACCGCGTTTGGCAACTCAGCACACTCGCCCGCACCGTATAACCTTCATTACCCGACCACTCCAGTGTCCGTTGGACTTTTGCAGAGAGAGGAGGTATGTATCATTGTGAGAGCGTGGCCTGTAGTATAGAGCGTAAAAATCCATGGTACAAATATATACCGAATCGTGGACCAGTAATTTTTTTTCCCTTCTATCGCGTATTGATACACCAGTGTGCCAGGCATGGGTTATAGCATATGATGATATATTCATGTTCCGCTATTTGGTGTAGGTTTATGATGTATATTTGAGTTAGTATTGATACAATAACTTAAATTTTGATAAACTGTGCATAGGAAAACCGATAATAATGTCTTTTTCCCTTTCAACAGAAATGAACCCGGCTGTCTTTTACGGAGGACAATCACATACTTCATCTGATGATTCAGATGATTCAGATTTTTTTGTCAGTAATTCAGATGATCCAGATGATGATCTCTCCGAAGAAAGTGATTCTGAAACAAATGAAGAGCAGGATGAACAAGTTCAAGCACCAAATGGAAATGATTCAGACTCTGGAAGAAATGGAAACAACAGCACACAATCTGAATGGTTGCCTGTATCTTCAAAACAACGCATGCATGCCTTTACTGGCAAGGAAGAAATGAGTGTCACTATCAGTAACGCAGATAACGAAACTGAGGTGCTGCCTATTGATGTATATGGTCTCTTTGTATCTGATGACATCATTGATATGATTGTTCAAGAAACCAATAGGTATGCACAACAAGAAATTGATGCTGCAACAGTAACACGTAGGTCACGACTGGTGTCATGGAAACCTACCAACAGACAAGAGATAAAGATTTTTTTTGGCATTGTGATTTTCATGGGATTAGTTGTAAAGCCTGAAATTCAACTCTACTGGTGTAAAAGTATGTTATATGACGATCCCTTTGTACCAAAGCTAATGTCAAGTGAAAGATTTGAGCTTCTCTACAGATTTTTGCATTTTGTAGACAACACATGTCATCCAAATTCTCAAGATAAATTGTACAAGGTCAGATCACTGATTGAGCTACTTGTTAACAATTTTAAAGCTGTGTACAAACCTGGCTCCAAACTTGTTGTTGACGAGAGCATGGTGCCATTTAGAGGGAGATTAGGCATCAAACAGTACATTCCAGGGAAAGCTAACAAATATGGAATGAAAGTGTACAAAGTTTGCACACCTGAGGGATATACATGGAATCTAGAGGTTCATGTAGGGACGAGTGATAAGATTGCTGACCTAAATGCAACTGAATCACGTGTGGTAAAATTATGTAATGAAATGTTAGGTATAGGATGCACTATCTACACTGATAATTATTACACCTCAGTCACCCTGGCAGAGTACTTGTTGGTCAAGAAGACTTACATTTGTGGAACTGTTAGAGCAGGTAGGAAATATTTGTGCCAAGAAGTAGTAAAAGCAAAGTTGAAGGTGGGAGAAATGAAAGCAGCAGAAAACAGACAAGGTGTGAAGTTATACAAGTGGAAAGATAAGAGAGATGTCTTGACACTATCAACAGTACCTGAGCAAGGTAATGACTTAGTTCCAAGTGGAAAGAAAAACAGAAAAGGAGAAGAGATTGTAAAACCTGAAAGTGTCATTTATAAAGCAAAAAAAGGTGTTGATGTTGCTGATTAACTCAATTCCTACTACTCGCCACTCCGAAAATCAAGGAAGTGGTACAAGAAGCTGGCTCTGGAAGTGATTGCTGGGATATCAGTGACAAATGCTCAAATTCTATACAATAAATACTGCTCAGCAAAACAACAAGTATGCCTAAAAACCTTCACAGAATCAGTAATCCTCTCTCTTACTAAAAACATTCCTAAGGAAATTACAAAACCAGGGAAGAGGACCTCTGATATATTGGGTGCAAGAAAAGAACATACCTTACAGGAAGCAAATGGACCAAAGAAAAACACAAGGAAGCGATGCAGAGGATGCTATGAAAAAATCTCACTGTGTGAGGGATACAAGGTGGCCACAAACAAGGCTAGGAGAGTATCCACCTATTGCAACGAATGTGAGGGTCAACCACACCTTTGCATTTCATGTTTCAACGAAAAACATGACTCGTGTAATTAGTGATCAACATTATGATGATCTAACATTCCATTATTTTCTTATATTGATTGTATTTTTGAAGTAATATGTCACCAAACATTACTTGTATTTCAGAAGCCTATTTTTTTCTGTCAACAAATAAACTTATTGTCTTATCATTTTTATCTTATTTTCCAGTACCATAGCAACGCATCTGCAGTCATAATAAATACAAATTTATACACAAATTGTTTACATACTCATGTTTGTAATAGTTTGTAGAAAGTGATATTCGGGCCTCAGATGTACCAATACGCAACAAGTGAAACATCTGCTCGGTACAAGGGTGGCCCAATACGCGGTTAACGTGTTAAGTATGTCTACACTAATATAGGGTAGATATTTCAGGATAAGGATTTGGTGAGGCACTGCATCAAATATGGAGCATCATTCAGTTTTATGTTATAGGTAGCTATTGATAATTTAGTGTGACAGAGAATTCAGTATGGTAAAATATAGATATGCCAAACATTTGATAAACAGAATAATTCATTTAGCAATTGGTTTTGGTGTATCAGCCTTAATATTACAGGCAGAACATCAGATCCTTTGTGTTGGAAAACAGAAGCTGTTTTCCCTTTTTTATTAAAGTTAGCAAGATAAGCAAAGAAAATTTCCATATTTACAAGTCTCCAGAAGCAATGCTCCTAGGGAAGAGTAAGGTTTTGCGGTAGTAATTTGGGTTATGCTGCAATGAAATCCAACCTGAGAGACTTTCCATCCATCCATCATCATTGTGTGCTTCATTGGATTACAGAATTTGAGAAGTAACATAATGCAAGTAATGCAGGGTATCTGTGAATAATTCACCTGATTAACCCGTCGAGTCCCATCGACGTATGGGTACGTCGCGATGTTTTGTCACAGCTACGCCTATCGACGTATGGGTACGTCGCGCAATTGCAAGGGTTGTAATCTGCTCAATTTTCAAGTTTCATGGGTGATTTTTGGTAGGCATATGTGGGAGACCTTCCTCTACCTGCTGTCAAGCGGGGATACTGCCTGGCCCCACCTAACCCCCCCTTCCTCCCCTCCCCCCACACTGGGCAATTCACCTGTTAGCAGTAAGCTGGCCAGTAAAGGTATGTTGCCCCATGGTCTCTCCAATGACGAAATTCACGGTGAAAGTGATTCCTGAGGTGGAGGACAAAGAAATAAAGAAGCTAGAGCAAGAAACAAACAGAAGTGATGTTGTGGTAATGTCATAAAGGAAGCTGCCATATGTGAATGTGTTTGGTGACTGAACAATTCTTCTATTGCCTAAATAAATGTGTTAAAACCAATATAGTTTGTTACTACACATAAATTCGTACCAAATACATAAATAAATACGTAATTGAAAGTGGCTTGAATTAGTTAACCCTTCCGTAGTTCGTTTTCTTTAGCCAGGTACCCTGAAAAAGAAGGAAAACGTAAGGTTGCATGACACCTGTATCAACAGTTTTAAGCACAGGATCACGATTTCTATATGAATTTTCGATGTTTCTCATCAAACGTGAAGGTTTGAGCCAATTTTAAAAAATTCAAAAAAAGCTCGGGATTTTGCGGTATGGTAGGTTGGAAATCGGTCGGGACATGACGGGTTAAGAAACTTTATTAAATTTTGTACAGTGGGAACTTAATACAGTTTGTTGCTGTTGATAAGGCAGCTAAAGAAATTTTGCCATGTATGTGCCACACATAGCTACACTTCATCAAACTTGCTCATGACTTCTTTTGATAACACATTTAACATCAAAGTACAGTAGTAGATTTCATTTTAAGTGTTGTGAAGCCTGTCAAGCATAATGGAAATTAGTACTATTTCAGTCCAGTGTCTATCCACTCTTGTTGTTGTTGATCAACCCCATTCTTTGTCTGAGCAAACTCATCAACTTCAGGCAAGCAGCCACCCTGCATGGCCATCCCAAGCAGTGAGTTGATGTTCCTTTCGGCAGACAGCACCTTGCTGTTGTGAGGCACGGGGAATAGTGTGGCAGTTTGGTTCCTGGACACCCCATTATTATCTCCCACATTACTCCTTTTTCTGGTAATAGGGTAACCACCCAGCATTGTAGATGGTTTCCTGGGTTGCAGGAAGCCATTAGGCATGTCAGTCACTGTAAAGCCACCTTGAGTGGAAGGAAGAGTGCTGTACAATAATAGAAAGTGGCAGGAAAGAAAGGGAGAAGTAGGAAGAGAGGAGGGGGGAAGACACAGAAACAGAATGATAAAGGCAAAGGAAGAGACAGCACTACATCAAGTGAGTGGGCAGTGGTTGGTACCACCTCTGTTATGTTATTAGCCTTTGCTGCATATGCTCTGATATCCGGGGAATAAGAATACCATGGAGTGGGACCACCACAGAAAAGCCAATGAGATGAGAACTTTCACTGAGGAATCTCCTCATATCTAGTCCCCATTAGGCAGTGCCCCAACATGTTGAAAAAACCTGTCTGGTATTCAGCAGACGGTTGTCTCATATAATTTAGTTTCATTTCATTTTGTTTTTAAAGGCTCCAACATGATTGCATCTGTTGACTTTGGTCATCTAAGGGTGGCTTTCCCTGCTGATCTCTGGCAGACTCCTTGTTCAGTCCCTTTTCCCTAAGATCACACTCTGTGCCCTCATCTCAGATTTTTTTTGGTCTGCCTTTTGCAACCCTACCCCCGACATTCACACTTCTTACTTTCCGCACCCAGTTGTCATCCTCCATCCTCTCCACATGCCCAAACCACCTCAGTCTACCCCTCTTCATCACAGCACCAGTACACTCCAGTCCCATCCTTCATCTCAGCTCTTAATCGTAAACCTAGCCCTCCCTGGCCTTGCATTCGAGAATGCACTACACATCCATTTAATCATTATAATTTCTGTTCATTTGAGCCGTAGACTATCCTCTTTCTTTACTGCCCATATCTCTCTACCATACAGCATTGCACTCTTAACACATACTGCATACAGAGATCCCTTAACATGGAAGGAGAGCCCTCTCAGTGTCAGGAGCGGCAATAGCTCCCTGAACTTCCTCCAATCATTTTTTACCCTAGCCACAGAGCTAGCTCCAGTCCCTTCTCCAGCATGTAACATGTCCCCGAAATAACAAAACTCTTCCACACATTCAAGAGATTCACCAACAAGATCAGTCCTTTTATGCCTGACAGTCTGCTCTCCCAGACACACCACACACATGGAACTGCATTATCTCACAGTTTACCTTTAGTAACACTACATCTCAGAATTGTGCACCCACTTATCACAAATACTACACAAGCATTTCTCAAACATAAATTGTTTACAGTTATAAGATAAACATGTGTTGCGCATTCTCCTACAACCTATTGATCGAACCATTTAGCTTCCACAAGAGCGCTGTGAAGTCCGACAGTTACTTAGCTATGCATGAATTGCATGTTTTACCTCAGTTGGAAGATATTGGCTGTATGTGTTCTTTCAACAAGATGGGGCATTACTTCACTTGGGACCAAATGTGTGTAGGTTCCTCAGTAAAAAGTTCTCTTCTCATTGGCTTTGCCAAGGTGCCCTGTTCCATGGTCTACTTGCTCCCTAGATGTCAGAGTACAGTATATGCAATGAAAGTTGATAACATCACAGAGTACACTGGAGTGAAAATGCATTACTTCCCATCATGTTAGATGCTTCATAACACTTAAAATGAAATCGCTGTCACACTGAAAATCTTTGTGTGGGATATATGCGACAAAAATTTCTCTTTTTGTTTTATTAATTGCAGCAAACTGTACGAAGATAGTTTCTGTTGTAAAAATCTTATGTCTCAGTCAGGAGAGTAATTAATTGACACCTTATTTACTGTACTGGATTGAAGAGCTTCTTCAGCAGATATATGATCATTTTGCAGGGATGGGCCCACCAGCGCAGATGCCAGATGGAGCATTCCACAAGCCTGCCTTCCTGGACTGTGTGCGAGAAGAGTACCAGGCATGTAGGGAAGGTGTTGGACTCATTGACTTATCATCGTTCACAAAAATTGAAGTTACAGTAAGTTGATTTTCAGTTTTGCGAAATCATGGTGTATTAAATTCGAACCAGTATTATGAAGATTCATTTGTAGCATTCTTTGAGTTGAGTGGAAACTGCTATAAAGCTACACTAGAGTTGTTATTCCCCAACTCAACCCAGTAGATGTGTTATGCCCATACATAGTTTCAGCTACTAGATTCAGGGAAATACTTAAAGATATATCATCATGGGAACTAGCAGAATCCCAGCTTTTCAAGTCCTTTTTAACTCTTCTAGTTACATGTCAGTACCAAAGGAAATGTGGCAGTGATGTCACTGATTATCACAATTAACACCTTCAGCTCAATTATGTCTTCTTCATTTTCATCATCCAAACTCCAGATGTTTTTATTCTGTTAAGATATATATTTTTCAAAGTAGAAGGGTTACTAGCCTTATTTATCTCCTTTAATAGAAGATTCTTCATAATTGAAAATAAAATTGTCTTGAGATAGGAAGGATAAACTGAACTGATACATAAATCATAGTGATGGGTTTATGCATAGTCATCAGTGAAAGGACCTTAATCACATTGCCTGAAGTCAAAGGAGAGAGACATGGTATAGCTACATTATGCTTGATAATTACATAGGAAAACTTCTGAAGTTTCATTAAAATAAGATTGAGCAGTGTCCATGAGATGGAGGTGAAGTTGACTGAATTCTGAACTAGGCCATTGGTGTCCTCTATTGTGTGTGTGTGTGTGTGTGTATTTACCTAATTGTGATATACAGGAAATGAGCTACGCTCGTGGGGTCCCGTCTCTGTTTCTCAATAAGTCAAATTTTGCCTTAAACTGATTTAAGTTTTTAGACCGGACGATCTCTTTGTCCAGGCTATTCCACAGGTCTATACATCTATACGGAAAACTAAATTTCTTGATGTCCTTCGAGCGGCTTGGCTTCTTTAGTTTCATTCTGTGTCCTCTTGTTGCTCTCTCATCCCACACAAACAGATTTTATCTGTCAATTTTATCTACTCCTATCATGGTCCTGAACACTGCAATCATGTCACCCCTCTTTCTCCTTTCCTCTAAGGAGGGCAAATCCAGCCTTTCCAGCCTCTCCCTGTATGGCAAATCTGCCAGACTAGGGACCATCTTGGTTGCTGTTCTTTGTATTCTCTCAGTCTTGGTTATATCTTTCTTTTTGTGTGGGGACCACACTACTGCTGCATATTCTAACCTGGGCCGGATCATGGCCACTATCAATTTTTTCATCATCTCCTCATCCATGTAATGAAATGCCACTCTTATATTGGTCAAGAGTTTATATGTCTCTCTCACTATCTTATTTATGTGCTTTTCAGGTGACAAACTATCCTGGACCAGCACTCCCAAATCTTTCTCTTCTCTCGCTTTTCTAATTGGTTCATTACCCATCAAATAATTCAATGATGGCCTCTTGGTACTTTTACCCATTTCCAATATTTTACATTTTTTTGCGTTGAATTTCATTTCCCACATCCGGCTCCAATCATATATCCTATCCAGATCCTCCTGTAGCATTTTACAGTCCTCTTCAACCTCTACCTTTCTCAAGATCTTTGCATCATCAGCAAACAGGCTTGCGTAGCTGTTCACTCCATCTACCATATCATTTACATAAATCAAGAACATTACTGGTGCCAACACCGAGCCCTGTGGGACACCACTTGTTACTTCCCTCCATCCAGATGTCCTGTCCTTTATTACTGTTCTCATTTGTCTGTCACTCAAAAAGTCTCTCATCCATTCCAGGAGGCTTCCCTTAAGTCCTCCTATATGCTCTAATTTCCATAATAGTCTCTTGTGGGGTACTTTGTCGAAGGCCTTCTCCAGATCTAAGTACACACAATCCACCCAACCGTCTCTCTCCTGTAGCTCGTCAATTGCCCTTGAGTAGAAGCTCAACAAGTTGGAAACACATGACATTCCACTTCTGAATCCAAACTGACTCTCAGTCAAAATATTCATCTCTTCCAGATATTTTATCCATCTATCTTTCAGGATTCTCTCACACAATTTTGCAACCATACTGGTTAGGGACACTGGTGTATAATTCAGGGGTTCTTCCTTGTTTCCTCCCTTATAGATTGGCACCACATTTGCCCTCTTCCATTCCCGAGGCACTTTCCCCTCTTCCAAGGAGCACACAATTAAATTGTGAATCTTATCCGCCAGTTGTTCTCTGCATTCCTTCAGTACCCAATTAGAGATTCCATCCGGTCCTGGGGCCTTCCTTACATCTTGAGCTCCCAGTAATTTATATACTTCCTGCACTTCCACTTTTATATCTTTTATCACTACATTTCTAATCATTCCCTCTCCTTCCACAAACTCCCTTTCCTTAGTGAAAACCGACTGGAAACATTTGTTCATTACTTCAGCTTGCATTACTGCATCCTTGTAGACCTCTCCTTCTACTTTCAGTTTGGTGATTCCTTCCCTTTGCTTCAATTTGCCATTAACAAATCTATAAAACAATTTGGGTTCATCCTTACATTTGTCAATTATACCTTTTTCAAAGTTCTTTTCTTCCTCTCTACGTGTGTGTGTGTGTGTGTGTGTGTTTACCTAATTGTATTATCCAGGATTGAGCTAAGCTCATGTTGTCTTCTCTCTTTTCTACAAATATATATTACCCAGTCTAGTTTTAAACACATGGATGCTGTCTGCTCACACCACCTCTCCCTCTAAATTATCCCAATTGTCTATAGTGCTGTTTGAAAAACTAAATTTCATTACATCATTCAAGCATCGATTCTTCTTCACCTTGAATTCATGTCCTCTTGTTCTTCCATCATCTTTCACAAAGAGGTCCTCTTTGTCCACACATTCTACTCCTCTTACTCCTCTGAACATTGCAATCAAATCTCCCCTCTCTCTTCTCAGGGTTGGCAATTTCAGCTTTTCTGATTTCTCCCCATAAGACAACTCTCGTAAGCTTGGTGTCAACTTTGTGGCTGTCCTTTGTATTCTTTCTAGTTTACTGGTATGCTTTTTCACATATGGTAACTATATCACTGCTGCATATTCCAGTTTTGGTCTTATCCTTGACACTATTGACTCTCTCATCATCCATATAATTAAATGCTACTGTCTTGTTGGTCAGTAGCCCATAAATTCCTCCAGTAATCCTGTTTATATGTTTCTCTGGTGATAGCATCACAGCACCAATACACTCCAGTCCCATCTTACCTCTCAACTCTTCCATTGCAAACCCAGTCCCTCCAGGCCTGGTACGGGACGCCTTGCACATCCATCCAATCATTGTCATTTCGGTAAGTTTGAGCCAGCAGATATCCTCCTTTACTGCCCATGTCTCACTGCCATACAGTATTACACTCCTAACACATGCTACACACAAAGATCCCTTAGCATGTAGAGAGAGCCCTTTCTATGTCAGGAGAAGCAACAGCTCCTCAAACTTCTTCCAACCACTTCTCACCGCCACAGAGCTAGCTCCAGCCCCACCTCCAGCACATATCATGTCTCCCAAATAAAAACTCTTCCACACACTCAAGAGACTCACCAGCAAGTTCAATCCTTTCACACCTGACAATCTCCACCTGCTCTCCCCAACATGCCACATATATAAAATCAGCATTATTTCGCTGTCTGTCTCTAATACCAAATACATCTCTTGTGCATCCACTTATCACAGACACTGCACAAGATGAAATTCCTTCCCATGCCCTTGTGGCAATCTCAAGAGACTTACCAGCAAGTTCAGTCCTTTCATGCCTGAGAATCTCCACCTCCTCTCCCCAACACGCCGCATATATAAAATCAGCATTATTCCGCTGTCTTCCTCTAATACCACTACATCTCTTGTACACCCACTTATCACAGACACTGCATAAGATCAAATTACTTCCCATGCCCTTGTGGCAAATTGCACATGGCCACTCTCCCTCTTCTTTGACAGTACTGCCACCAACCCGGGATATCATCACTTTTGTTTTATATGCATTTGCTTTTAAGCCCTTGTGCCTCATACCATCTCTCCACTTCCTGAATCTTTCCTCCACCTCCCTCTTATTCTCTGCATTCACCAACAAATCAGCAGCATACAACATATCCCACGGAGTCCATTTCTGAAGTCACGTGAGAGGGCTTCAAGTACCATGATAAATAACATGGGACTCAAAACTGACCCTTGATGCACACCAACATTCACAGAAAACTCATCATTCTTACCTGGGTGCAAGCAACCACATACATGGCCATAACCACCCTAGCCAGCCACTCCTCCATCCCAAGCTTTCTCATCACCCACTTCACCACCTCTCCAGGGACTCTGTCGAGGCCTACTCCAAATCAACAAAAACAAAGTATAGTTCCGTTTTCTTTCCTATATATTTTTTCTGAAGCTGTTGAACAATGAATATGGCATCATTGGTCCCCCTGCCTGGCATAAACCCCAAACTGCATCTCATCAGTATTCACTTTTTCTCTAATCATACCTTCTATAACCCTTTCCGTTACCTCTATTATCTGATCTGAAAGCTGTATACCTCTATAATTTCCTCTTTCCAGGGCATCATCCTTCCTCTTCTACACATTTACAGTTACACTCTTCAGTCAGTCATCTGGGACAACACACTCATATATAATCATTTTTATCAGGTCATTGACTAACCTCACTTCTGTATCTCCTGAGGCCTTGAACATTTCAGAAGTCAACCCAGACACACCTGCTGCCTTCCCCACTCGCATCCTGCCTAATGCCTCTCTCACGGTAGCAGTGTCAATCAATGTCCAAGGGCCAAACACTGGATCTGCTGGCTCCAAACGTTCCCTGTCCCAGTCAAACTCCGCATTCAACAACTGGCTATAATGCTCTTTCCATACATCTTCAGTATCCCCACCGTTCACCACTACCCTTCCTTCATCATTCTTCACACTCTGCTTATCTATAATATCATGATTATCCCTCTTCCCCTGATTTGTCACCATAAATATCATATTCTTCCTTTCCACACGATTTAGGTTATCAAGTAAAAGTCTCTGTGACTCAACCTCTTCTAGCCATATGCTTGGCAGCCAAGTACAGTATTCCTCTTTGTTACCACTCTTCTTCCAATCTTGGAAAAGCCTTCTTTTCTCCTTAATTGCTGCGTCTACACCCACATCTCACTGCCAGGTTACTTTTTGTCTTGGTGGGTCTCTTGTCCAGCTACAAATAATTTTCCATCCATTTCAAAAATTTCCCATGACCATCTCCATAGGTTTTTAATTTCCATAATAATCATCCGTGTGACACCCTATCGAAAGCTTTCTTTAAATCCAGGTAAATACAGTCTACCCATCCATCCCTTTCTTGAACAATATCTATCACCCTACTGTAGAAGCTCAACAAGTTTGTAATGCAAGACGACCCTTCACTAAATCCCAGTTGCTTGGATATTTTTACCATATGCCCTTCAAACAATTTTATCCATATTTTTCTACTGACTTCACATAGTTTGCAGACTACAGTCGGGCCCCTTGGATAGCGACCTTATTAGTCCACCAAAATGGCCGCTGTCCATGAAATCGCTACCCGAGGGGCAAACTTCTTACCTAAAAAAATTAATACAGTCCTGGACTCCTTCAGCTATACCCCTAATTTCCTCCATTACCCATCAGTATCACGTCATATTTCTTCAGTACTGTAATAAGATAAATGTATACTACATATTCAAAAAATTATCTTTTTCTTTTCCTCCATGCAGTATTGTATCTTTGGCTTGCCATGCATGTATTGTCTGGCCTTTTCGGTCACTTTTACATTACCAGCACTTCCTGTTTTTTCCCTGGGCCACCACCACCACTTGGGCCAGCCCCCAAAGTTGAAGCCATGATATTAGAACATTCAGTAGCCAGACAATAAATGGAAAGTCACAAAAAACTTTAACAATGGCGAGACTGTGACAGGTTGAATGAATGTGTGGCGCGTGGATAAACAAACAATCTTCTTCTTCTTCTTTGGGTAACTGCGGGAAGGTTCACCTTCCACCTGTCAGTATCGCCTAGATACTGGCATTCCCCCAAGAGAAAAGTAAAGGTAAAAGAAAAATTTAAAACTGTAAAATTTGGTAGGAGAGAGATAGTTGGAGATTAAAGAAAAGCTCAAGATACGTACTTTCACTCCATATGGGTCAATGAACTGAATGACAATAGACTAGCACTCACTATCAGTGTTACCAGCTCGCTACGTGTTAAATGCCTAGCGGATTTTCGCTAACCGTGCAGCATTAATCTCTATGAGATAGTTTCATTCCTGTCGCTATCCATGGATTCGCTACCCAAAAAAACGCTATCTGAGGGTCTCCACTGTAGACTAGTGAGGGAGACCAGTCTGTATTTATGCGAATCTTCCCTGTCACCACCTTTATAAATCAGAACTACGCTTGACCCTCGATTTCCCGTACTAAAAGTGGGGGAGACCAGTCCGGGAATGGCAGAAGTCCAGGAATCGCAAAAGTACTCACATGGTTTACTCACCTGGTTGGGCCCCACATACCATTCCCTGGACTATTACAATACTTTGTCTGAATTCTCCAATATTGTCCGGCAATTATTCCGATATTCTAGAGCATTCTGGAATGTAGGCTACCTATACCAACAAAACTAACATACACTGTATATAAAATAATAACACTGACACAATAACAATAATAACAGACACAATAGCAGTATTTTGCTGGCTGCAACCCTAAGAATGGTTGTTTAGACAGTTGTTGACGAGAATGTGGAAGGTATGATAGAAGTAGATCAGAAAGCTGAGGAAAAAAGAGGAAAATGAACAAGAAATGGAACACCATTAGGTGAACCAACCACACTCATCAGCTGATTGAGGTGAACACACGCAATCATCGATTCGATCTTGGACCAAATCGGCAATTTTAATTGGAAAATACTGTATTTTAATCTTTATCACCAGTGGCAATCATCATCCACTCACTTGATGTAATGCTGCCTACTTCTTCCTTAGCCTTTATCATTCTTTTTCTGTGCCTGCCCTCCTCGCTTCCCATTTCTCCCATCTTTCCTGTCACTTCATATTGCTTTTCTTTCCTTTACAGGTGGCTTTACATTGAGTGACAAGCCAAATTGTTTCCTGTAAGCCAAGAAACCATTTAAAGTGCTGGGTGGTAACCATTTAACCAAACCATACGTGCTTCCTATATGTCAGCAAGTGGATTGGTGGAGGGTTAGTGCCCCTCCCTATAAAACAAATAACTCAAAGTCAAATGGCCACCCCTTACGGGATTATGGCGTCTGGCAATAGATAGATAGATAGATCACCATATAGGTTTGTACATCTAATTATTTGAAATTCAATCAAAATATTCATTTAATTATTAATAGAAAATCAGGATTCAGAGTGAAAATTTCTTAACCCGTACCATCCCAGGCATTTTTGCAATTTTATACCCACCCAATCCCAGACCAAAAATGAGCAGTAAAGGAAGAGGATATTCGCAGGTTTAAACGTACAGAAATGACAATGATTAGGTGGATGTGCAGTGCGTCCCTGCGTGCAAGGCCTGGGGGGGCTGGGTTTACGATGGAAGAGTTGAGAGGTAGGATGGGACTGGAGTGTATTGGTGTTGTGATGAGGAGATGTAGGCTGAGGTGGATTGGACATGTGGAGAGGATGGGGGATGATAATTGGGTACAGAGGGTGAGAGGTGTTAATATTGGGGGAGGGGTTGGGAGGGGTAGACCGAGAAAGACATGGGACGAGGTCATTAAGTGTGACTTAAGTGTTAAGGGACTGAATAGGGAGGTTCCCAGGGATCGAGCAGCGTGGAGAGCCGCCATTAGGTGACCAAGTCCGACGCGTGCAAGCATGTTGGAGCCTTCAGAAACGAAAAAGAAAACGAAAACAATCCAAAAAGACATATGAATCAAGGGAAAAAAAAAAAAAGTACTCCAAATAGGAGAAATAAGAGCAGGATGACCGTCCGTTGTGTTTTTAGCCCATTTCACAAACCTTGAGCAACGTTTTCCCGCCCAGGGATGAGAGAGAATGGGGGATTCCTCGCTTTCAATATCCTCCTCCATTGGCTCATATTCCTTCCCAGAAGAGTCATCCAGGTCTTTCTCTTCTGAAGAATCGCTAAATGAAGGGACAGAAGGGTCCGTATGAATATTTCAACTGCCTTCTCCAACCCAATGAGGCGGAAAAATGGCGTGATTTTTGCAACATTCTGATTCTGTGATGGACAATAGCACTCTGATGTTACCCATCCACTCAGAACCAAACTCATTGCTACAAGTGCTTGTGCACAGTGTTGCCAATATGTTAAGCTACTGTTTAGCAAAATATTAGCTAGATTGAAGCAGTTTGAGACGTGCCACAGTGCTCAAATTTAGCTGTTGGCACTATCACATCAGTGGGATTAATTGAGATGTTTTGTACTGCTGGCTCCATGCCAACGGCGGGAGTGTACGGGTTAAAGTTAGCAGAATCGTTTTGCCTCTGGCCTAACAACTCTCCCTGACGGACTTTTATTTTGTAATAAATATTGATTTACAATGCAGATACATTTTTTGTACTCAAAATAAATATGTTTGCAAAATAAAAGCCTGCCAAGGTGTTCTGACGATCTAAAAGGGGAAATATCTGCTAACATTAGCCAACCACTGGTTAGCTGATTGAAATATAAACACTGACAAACTCAAAAGGGGAAACATTTGCTAACATTGACATATTTTATCTCTGAAACCTAATTTTTTAATTAGGTTATATTAAGTGCAATTTTTTTTAGCGGTTTTCAGATAATTAGGTGTGTATGAGCCGCTGTGGTGGAAAAAATTAAAATATTTTCCAGTGAAAAGTGCTGATTCAGTATTCAGTCGCACCGAGTTGGGTGAGCTACGTTGATTAGGAGTGGATCCCACTGAATTTGTCTGTAAGAAAATATATTTTTAAATTGCTTATGAATTTTATTGTGTCCAAGCCTTCCATAAATTTTACTGTGTTATGCAGTAAACTATTTATATGGCAGTTGAGAAAGGTAAGAGGCAAATGGGATATTTCCATGAGTTAGGAACTGGTGGTGTGAAGCAGGTTGGTGGACAAGATGCATTTCATGTTTGAAAATATCTTCTTGTGTGTGTTATAAATGGCCTTTATTGAGTCAAAACCTTGCCAAAATTATACTGTGTTGTACAGCAGACTGCTTATAGTTTTATACGAGAGAATAATGACCTGACTTTTGTAAGAATCCCGAACTTGTACAGGCATTTGTCTGGCATTTGATAATACAGTAATCACCCTACTATCTGGATGACCAATATCCGGTTACCTCACTGTCCAGATATCATTGGCTGACGTTCGGAACACAAAAATGCCAAAAAGTGGGGGGGGGGGAAATCAGATTTTTTTTAAAGCGTCGGTTTGAATTTCCTGCATGCGCCAACTGGCTGTTTTTTCGCGCCGCCCGCCTGCTCTTGCTTTACCCCACTTCATGCCCAGTCGCTGGACCGTGCACACACTCTCGCCATGGCCGCTCACGTGCTCGCTTTTGTGGTGATTCCTTATCTCCTGCAGGGCTTGCTGCTCCTCTCCACCCTCTTCATCGTGTGTGTGATGGTGGCCCCGCTGCCTGAGAAGAGGAAACGAGTAGTTCTGACTCTCCAGAAGAAACGGGAGATATTGGAGAAGGTGGACGCAGGATGGCCGACCTCACGCGTCCTACGTGAATTCTACTTCCCTCGGTCTACTTTGTTTGATATCAAGAGGTCCTGAGACAAACTCCACCAGTACACGGCTGACTTTGCTTCGAAAACCAGATGTAACGTGGAGAGGAAGGTGATGTTTACTCCCAAGTATGCAGAAATTGACCGTTCCACGCTCATCTGGTATCGACAACAACGTGCTGCTGGTGTGTTGGTATGTGGAATGGAGCTGAAAGCTGCTGCTGAGAAGTTCGCAAGGTTACACAACACCCCCAGACTTCAAGGCATCCGAAGGTTGGCTCTTCGCGTTCAAGTTATGGCATTGATTTACCAACCGTAAGGCCCATGGTGAAGCTTTGGACGCCAACGAGGAGGGAATAGAAGAGTTTCGGCAGAAGGTTAAGGGCTTGATCGACAGGGAGGGCCTCACTCTCGGTCAAGTCTACAACGCTGACGAAACTGGACTATTCTATCACTCAGTGCCCACTAACACTCTTGCTGAGGAAACGGAGTGGCATATACCTGGCCGCAAGCTCTCCAAGCAGCGGGTGTCTGCTTTGTGCTGCGCCAATGCTAACTGCATGCACCGCATCAAGCCCGTTATTGTTGGCCATGCAAAGCAGCCTTCGGTGCCTTCGTGGGTTAATGGATGTCCTTCCTGTCGTGTGGTATCATTCTCTGAAGGCTTGGTTCACAACCAAGATCTTCAGAGATTGGTTTCACCAACACTTCGTCAAGGAGGTCATCCATTATCAGACAGAGACGTTAAAAATCCCACGCGACCAGGTAAAGGCCGTCCTGATTCTGAACAATGCACCTGCGCATCCATCTGACAAGGAGTTGGTGGCTGAGAATGGCTGCATTAGGTGCTTGTTTTTGCCACCTAATTCAACTGCTTTCTTCCGAGCAATGGACCAGGGAGTGATTAGGGCAACAATGAGGATCTACTGATGGAGGTTTTTGGACAAGGTGATGGTTGTCTTCGAGGACGAAGACGAGCGCAGGGAAGGACGAGACACTCGAGGACAGCGGACTGTGGAAAACCTTCACCGCTACAACATCAAGTCTGCCATCTACAACTGGGCTAGTGCATGGAAGGAAGTCTCTGTCAAGACTCTGGAAAGTGGTTGGTCTCATCCGCTTCATGGAACTGATGTGGTGCACGACTTTCTAGGTTTTGAGGTGGATGACTTCCATGCAGGGCTTCATGTGGGTGGAGACGATGTGGATGTGGACGAAGTGCATGAGTGGTTGGATGACAATGAGGGTGATCCTGGGTATAAGATCATGTCTGATATCGAGATTGCATCTTCTGTTGCCGGTCCTAGTACCCGGCAAGAAGATTCCAACGAGGACAGTGACGATGTTGCAGAATCCTCTCAGCACGTCACTACTCCAGCCATCCCCAAGCTGAGCACACTCTGGGAACATGAGTTTGTCCTGGACTACCTAGAACACCCGGACTGTGACAGGGAGATGGGGCCTTTGGGACTTGTGGAGGAAGCGTGAGCTTTCAGGTAGCGCATCATTGATTGCCAGAATTGTCATTGCTTGCGTCATTCAACCATTGACAGTTTCTTCAGGCCCGTCACCCCTCCCGTGCTCAGCCCTTGCTCCACACCAATGCCTCACCAAGACAGGCCTTCAAGCTCCGAGTCACAGCCCAGCACATCGGCCACAGTGGAGTCACCACTGGATGTGAGTTTGCGGCTCTCCTCAGAGTCCTCTGCAGTGGGTAGCCCATCACCACGTCCCTCTGACAAGCCCCTAGGCCACCTCCAGCAGCTGCTCTCAGACTCGACAGTGGTCAAGTACCAAGGACTCGCCACTATACCGCACGGGAATTAACAGTGATGTGATGTCATTTAACAGTTATGTGAAGAACATTAATGTGAATGAAAACGTTGTGAAAAGTGTTGGTTTTGCAGCGCAAGTGCCAACGATTTAGTGAATTGCATCGGTGAATTCCTGTAGGTGCCTCAGGTGCACCTTCATACTGTCAGAGTCTGGGAGGATGGAGCAGGTTATTCCTCTGGACAGCCACAGCCTTGTTGTAAGTACCCAAATCTCAGCAAAAATCCTTGTTTTTTTCTTCCCATTTCATCAGTTTCATGCATACACTGTGTAATAGGTGATTTCCATAATGATTTTCCATGTCTAACCTTTTTCTGCATGCTGTAAAGTGGTGAAAAATTTCCCTAAATCTAAATCATAATTTCCTGTTGTCAATTTATTTTTTCATGCATTGTGACCAATAGTATTTAAGTGCACAAGCTGTGAAAAAGGTGATTTTCAGTGATTTCCATGTCCGATACTTAATTTCAGTGTGCTGTAGAATTGTGAACACCTTTGCCATACTCAACTCTTAATCATCATTTTTCTGGTAACAGTTTATTTATTTGATGCTTTGTATCCCATATTTTAGTGCATAAGATGTGAGAAAGGGTGATTTTCATAGTGATTGCCATGTCCGATACTTAATTACACTATGCTGCCAAGTGGTGAACACCTCTGCCTTACTTACCACAAAATCATCATTTTTTGGTTAAAATTCAATGAATTCATGCTGTGTATCCCATATTTTAGTGCATAAGATGTGAGAAAGGGTGATTTTCCTAGTGATTGCCATGTCCGATACTTTTTTTTTTTTATGCAAGGAAGAAGGAACCAAAGGCCACAGGCCTGCATACTGTTCCTTCCAAGAAAAAGCAAAAACAATACAAAAGAGAGCCAAATTCAAGATCCGTTCAATTCGAGATGCCTGGACACACTGCGTTTGAAAGACTGGA
>JAGKTI010011950.1:7426-25434 GCA_018397915.1 Birgus latro | reverse complement strand
GTGAAATTGTTCCGGCTGATAGCATCCGTTTTGGAGGTAGGTCCATTGTCTTTTAATCTACAGATGCTTGAATAAGCGTATGTTTTGGCGAAAACGCTGAATATGCAACTTGCTCATGTGTTCTCAAAGTTGATTGTAAAAAACGTTATATTATATTCAGATCTAAGAAGACACTTCTGAGGGTAAAAATGTCACATTTATGAAGGATAACAAGAAGTCTACTGATTCGAAAAGAGAACTGGCACCTTATGTTTTTAAGAACAAAAGGCTTGAAACATTGTGAGGATCACCAACACTATTTAAAAACACCAAACTTTTTATTTTTTTCCCTCCAGCACAAGCTGTTTAAACTTACGTTGAGCCTCGTGGCGTAAAAAAAAAAAACATTTGCATAATATCAAGGTTTTTGTTTCACCGAGAACCACATATCCTAAGGTAAAATCTTTTAATGCTGTGATTCCTCTTGAGACGGAATTCTGGATTATTTACATTCTGATTTCTCGATTTTTTTTTTCCCTTAGCCGTTACTTCAAGGACAAGAAGTAGTGCAAATTGTGAAATAGTTCCGGCTGATGTCATCCTTTTTTTAAGGTAGGTCCATTCTCTTTTAATCTAATGATGGCTGAATAAACGTATTTCTCAGCGATAACGCTGAATATGCAACTTCCTCGTGTTCTCAAAGTTGATTGTAAAAAACGAAATATTATATTCAGAACTAAAAAGAGACTTGTGAGGGTGAAAATTTCACATTTATGAAGGATAACAAGAAGTCGACTGACACGTAAAGAGATCTGGCACCTTATGTTTTTAAGAACAAAGCTTGAAACATTGTGAGGATAACCGAGACAATTTAATAACTTCATTTTTTTTTCAGCACAAGCAGTTTAAAATTATGTCGAGAGTCGCCGCGGTAGAAGAAGAAAAAAAAACGAATATTTGCTCAATATCAAGGTTTCTGTATCCCGAAAAACATTTCCTTGGGTAAAATCTTTCAATACTGATTCCTCTTCAGACGGTATTCTGGATTATTACCTTCTGGTTAGTAGTTTTCTTTTTTTCTCCTTTAGCCCTGATATCAAGGAAAAGAAGTAGTGCAAATTGTAAAATACTTCCAGCTGATAGCATCCGTTTAAGGAGGAGGTCCATTCTCTTTTAATCTAATGATTGCTGAATAAGCATATTTCTCGGCGAAAACGCTGAATATGCAACTTCCTAAAGTGTTCTCATAGTTGATTGTAAAACACATTATATTATATTCAGAACTAAGAAGACACTTTTGAGAGTGAATATATGATATTTTTGAAGGATAACAAGAAGTCGACTGACACGTAACGAGAGCTGGCACCTTAGTTTTTAAGAACAAACTGCTTGAAACATTGTGAGGATAACCTCGTGGAGGTAAAAAAAAAAAAAAAAAAAAAACATTTCCACAATATCAAGGTTTCTGTTTCACTAAAAACCAAATTTCCTTAGGTAAAATCTGTCAATACTGTGATTCCTCTTGAGACGGAATTCTGGATTATTAACTTATGATTTGTCGATTTTTTTTTTTTTCCCTTAGCCGTGACTTCAAGAACAAGAAGTGCAAATTGTGAAATAGTTCCGGCTGATAGCATCCGTTTTAGAGGTAAGCGCGTTCTCTTTTAATGGCTGAATAAGCGAATTTCTCTGCGAGAACGCTGAATATGGAACTTCCTCATGTGTTCTCAAAGTTGATTGCAAAAAACATTATTATATTCAGAACTAAGAAGACACTTGTGGGTGAAAATTTCACATTTATGAAGGATAACAATAAGTCGACTTACACATAAAGAGGGCTGGCACCTTAGGTTTTTAAGAACAAACAGCTTTAAACATTGTGAGGATCACCCAGACAATTTAAAAACTTCGAGATTTTTCTTTCTCCAGGACAAGCGTTTAAAATTACGTCGAGCCTCGTGGCGGTAAAAAACAGAAAAAAATATTATTTGACAATACCAAGATTTCTGTATCACCAAAAACCTCATTTCCTTGGGTAAAATCTTTCAATACTGTGATTCATCTTGAGTCAGTATTCTGGATTATTACCTTCTGTTTTGTAGTTTTTTTTTCCTTTAGCCGTGACTTGAAGAAAAACAATTAGTGCAAAATCTGAAATAGTTCCGGCTGACAGTATCCGTTTTGGAGTTAGGTCCATTCTCTTTTAATCTAATGATGCCTGAATAAGCGTATTTCTCGGGAAAAACGCTGAATATGCAACTTCCTCAAGTTTTCTCAAAGTTGATTGTAAAAAACATTATATTATATTCAGAACTAAGAAGACACCTGTGAGGGTAAAAATATCACACTTATGAAGGATACCAAGAATTCGACTGACACGTAAAGAGAGCTGGCACCTTAGGTTTTTAAGAACAAAAAGTTTGAAACATTGTGAGGATCACCAAGACAATTTAAAAACCTCGATTTTTTTTTCTCCAGAACAAACTATTTAAAATTACGTCCAGCCTCGTGGCGTTTTAAAAAAATCAAAAAAAGGATCATTTGCACAATGTCAAGGTTTCTCTGTCTCCGACAACCACATTTACTTAGGTAAAATCTGTAAATACTGTGATTTCTCTTGAGACGGAATTCTGAATTATTACCTTCTGATTTGTCGAGTTTTTTTCCCTTAGCTGTGACATCAAGGACAAAAAGTAGTGCAAATTGTGAAATAGTTCCGGCTGATAGCATAGATTTTGGGGGTAGGTCTATTCTCTTTTAATCTAATGATGATTGAATAAGCGTATTTCTCTGCGAAAACGCTGAATATGCAACTTGCTCATGTGTTCTCAAAGTTGATTGTAAAAAACATTATATTATATTCANGGTAAAAATGTCACATTTATGAAGGATAACAAGAATTCGACTGACACGAGAACAGAGCTGGCACCTTAGGTTTCAAGAACAAAAAGCTTGAAATATTGTGAGGATTACAGGTACAATTTAAAAACATCGATTTTTTTTTCTCGAGCACAAGCTGTTTAAAATTACGTCGAGCCTCATGGCGTAAAAAAAAAAAAAACGGACATTTGCACAATATCAAGGTTCCTGTGTCACCGAAAACCACATTTCCTTAGGTAAAATCTTTCAATACTCTGATTTCTCTTGAGACGGAATTCTGGATTATTACCTTCTGATTTGTCGATTTTTTTTCCTCTTAGCCGTGATTTCAAGGACAAGAAGTCGTGCAATTTGTGAAATAGTTCAGGCTGTTAGCATCCGTTTTGGAGGTAGGTCCATTCTCTTGTAATCTAATGATGGCTGAATAAGCGAATTTCTCGGACAAAAAGGTGAATATGCAACTTCCTCATGTGTACTCAAAGTTGATTGCAAAAAACATCATATTATATTCAGAACTAAGAAGACACTTGTAAGGGTTAAAATTTCACATTTATGAAGGATAACATGAAGTCGACTGACACGTAAAGAGAGCTGGCACCTTAGGTTTTTAAGAACAAAGCTTGAAACATTGTAACGATAACCGACACAATTTAAAAGCTTCAATTTTTTCCCCCGCTCAAGCAGTTTAAAATTACTTCGAGCCTCGTGGCGGTAGATGGAAAAAAAATAAAGAAAAACGAATATTTGCTCAATATCAAGATTTCTTTATCACGAAAAACAACATTTCCTTGGGTAAAATCTTTCAATACTGATTCCTCTTGAGACGGTATTCTGGATTATTTCCTTCTGGTTAGTAGATTTTTTTTCCCCACTTAGCCGTGACTTCAAGGAAAAGTAGAAGTGCAGATTGTAAAATAGTTCCAGCTGATAGCATCCGTTTTATGGGAAGTTCCATTCTCTTTCAATCTAATAATGGCTGAATAAGCGTATTTCTCAGCGAAAACGCTGAATATGCAACTTCCTGAAGTGCTCTCATAGTTGATTGTAAAACACATTATATTATATTCAGAACTAAGAAGACACTTGTGAGGGTGAAAATATCACATTTCTGAATGATAACAAGAAGTCGCCTGACACGTATCGAGAGATGGCACCTTAGTTTTTAAGATCACACAGCTTGAAACATTGTGAGGATAACCAAGACGATTTAAAAACTCCATTTTTTTTTTCTCAAGCACAAGCAGTTTAAAATTACGGCGGGCCTCGTGGAGGTAAAAAAAAAAAAAAAAACAATAAAGATGGCACAATATCAAGGTTTCTATTTCACCAAAAACCACATTTGCTTTGGTTAAATCTTTCAACACTGTGATTCCTCTTGAGACGGAATTCTGGATTATTAACTTATGATTTGTCGATTTTTTTTTTCCAATTCGCAGTGACTTCAAGGACAAGAAGTAGTGCAAATTGTGAAATAGTTCCGGCTGATAGCATCCGTTTTGGAGATACGTCCATTCTTTCTCAATCTAATGATGTTTGAAAAAGCCAATTTCTCGGCAAAAACGCTGAATATGCAACTTCCTCAAGTGTTATAAAAGTTGACTTAAACACATTATATTCAGAACTAAGAAGACACTTGTGATGGTAAAAATGTCACATTTATGAAGGATAACAAGAATTCGACTGACACGTAAAGAATGCTGGCACCTTAGGTTTTTAAGAACAAAAAGCTTGAAATATTGTGAGGATCACCGGGACAATCTAAAAACATCGATTTTTTTTCCCCTCCAGCATAATCTGTTTAAAATTACGTCGAGCCTCGTGGCGAAAAAAAAAAAAACGAACATTTGCACAATATCAAGGTTCCTGTGTCACCGAAAACCACATTTCCTTTGGTAAAATCTTTCAATACTCTGATTTCTCTTGAGACGGTATTCTGGATTATTACTTTCTGATTTGTAGTTTATTTTTTTCATTTCGCCGTGACTTGAAGGAAAAGAATTAGTGCAAAATCTGAAATAGTTCCGGCTGTTAGCATCCGTTTTGGAGGTAGGTCCATTCTCTTTTAATCTAATGATGATAGAATAAGCGTATTTCTCAGCGAAAACACTGAATATGCAACTTCCTCAAGTGTTCTCAAAGTTGATTTTAAAACACATTATATTATATTCAGAACTAAGAAGACAGCTGTGAGGGTGAAAATATCACATTTATGAAGGATTACAAGAATTCGACTGACACATAAAGAGAGCTGGCATCTTAGGTTTTTAAGAACAAAAAGCTTGAAACATTGTGAGGATCACCGAGACAATTTAATAACCTCGAATTTCTTTTTTTTTTCTCCAGCACAAGCTATTTAAAATTACGTCGAGCCTCGTGGCGTTTATAAAAAAAAAATTAAAAAAAAACGATCATATGCAGAATATCATGGTTTCTCTGTCACCGAAAACCACATTTCCTTAGGTAAAATCTGTAAATGCTGTGATTTCTCTTGAGACGTAATTCTGGATTATTACCTTATGATTTGTCGATTCCTTTTTCCCTTAGGCGTGGCATCAAGGACAAGAAGTAGTGCAAATTGTGAAATTGTTCCGGCTGATAGCATCCGTTTTGCAAGAAGGTCCATTCTCTTTTAATCTAATGATGCTTGAATAAGCGTATGTTTTGGCGAAAACGCTGAATATGCAACTTGCTCATGTGTTCTCAAAGTTGATTGTAAAAAACGTTATATTATATTCAGATCTAAGAAGACACTTGTGAGGGTGAAAATGTCACATTTATGAAGGATAACAAGAAGTCGACTGACACGAAAAGAGAACTGGCACCTTAGGTTTTTAAGAACAAAAAGCTTGAAACATTGTGAGGATCACCAACACTATTTAAAAACACCAAATTTCTTATTTTTTTTCTCCACCACAAGCTGTTTAAATTTACGTCGATCCTCGTGGCGTAAAAAAAAAAAAAACATTTGCATAATATCAAGGTTTTTGTTTCACCTAGAACCACATTTCCTAAGGTAAAATCTTTCAATTCTGTGATTCCTCATGAGACGGAATTCTGGATTATTGCATTCTGATTTCCCGATTTTTTTTCCCCTTAGCCGTGACTTCAAGGACAAGAAGTAGTGCAAATTTTGAAATAGTTCCGGCTGATGTCATCCTTTTTTTAAGGTAGGGCCATTATCTTTTAATCTAATGATGGCTGAATAAACGTACCTTTCCGCGATAACGCTGAATATGCAACTGCCTTGTGTTCTCAAAGTTGATTGTAAAATACGATATATTATATTTAGAACTAAGAAGACACTTGTGAGGGTGAAAATTTCACATTTATGAAGGATAACAAGAAGTCGACTGACACGTAAAGAGAGCTGGCACTTTAGGTTTTTAAGAACAAAGCTTGAAACATTTTGAGGATAACCGAGACAATTTAAAAACTTCATTTTTTTTCAGCTCAAGCAGTTTAAAATTACGTCCAGCCTCGTGGCGGTAGAAGAAAAAAAATATAAAAAAAAGAATATTTGCTCAGTATCAAGGTTTCTGTATCACGAAAAACAACATTTCCTAGGGTAAAATCTTTCAATACTGATTCCTCTTCAGACGGTATTCTGGATTATTACCTTCTGGTTAGTAGTTTTTTTTTCTCCTTTAGCCGTGATATCAAGGAAAAGAAGTAGTGCAAATTGAAAAAGAGTTCCAGCTGATAGCATCCGTTTTAGGAGGAGGTCCATTCTCTTTTAATCTAATCATGGCTGAATAATCGTATTTCTCGGCGAAAACGCTGAATATGCAACTTCCTAAAGTTTTCTCATAGTTGATTGTAAAACACATTATATTATATTCAGAGCTAAGAAGACACTTGTGGGAGTGAAAAAATGACATTTTTGAAGGATAACAAGAAGTCGACTGACACGTAAAGGGAGCTGGCACCTTCGGTTTTAAGAACAAACAGCTTGAAACATTGTGAGGATTACCTAGACAATTTAAAAACTTCATTTTTTTTTTCTCCAGCACGGGCAGTTTCAAATTACGCCGGCCCTCATGGAGGTAAAAAAAAAGAAAATTACACAATATCAAGGTTTCTGTTTCACTAAAACCAAATTTCCTTAGGCAAAATCTGTCAATACTATGATTCCTCTTGAGACGGAATTCTGGATTATTAACTGATGATTTGTCGATTTTTTTTTTCCCCCATAGCCGTGACTTCAAGGACAAGAAGTGGAAATTGTGAAATAGTTCCGGCTGATAGCATCCGTTTTGGAGGTAGGTCCGTTCTCTTTTAATCTAATGATGGCTGAATAAGCGAATTTCTCGGCGAAAACGCTGAATATGGAACTTCCTCATGTGTTCTCAAAGTTGACTGCAAAAAACATTATATTATATTCAGAACAAAGAAGACACTTGAGGGTGAAAATTTCACATTTATGAAGGATAACAAGGACTCGACTGACACATAAAGATTCCTGGCACCTTAGGTTTTTAAGAACAAACAGCTTTAAACATTGTGAGGATCACCCAGACAATTTAAAAACTTCGATTTTTTTTCCTCCATCACAAGCGTTTAAAATTATGTCAAGCCTCGTGGCGGCAAAAATGAAAAAAAAAATATTATTTGCACAATATCAAGGTTTCTGTATCACCAAAAACCCCATTTCCTTGGGTAAAATCTTTCAATACTGTGATTCATTTTGAGACGGTATTCTGGATTATTACCTTCTGATTTGTAGTTTTTTTTTTCCTTTAGCCGTGACTTGAAGGAAAAGAATTAGTGCAAAATCTGAAATAGTTCCGGCTGACAGTATCCGTTTTAGAGGTAGGTCCATTCTCTTTTAATCTAATGATGGCTGAATAAGCGTATCTCTCGGGGAAAACGCTGAATATGCAACTTCCTCAAGTGTTCTCAAAGTTGATTCTAAAACACATTATATTATATTCAGAACAAAGAAGACACCTGTGAGGGTAACATTTCTCACATTTATGAAGGATACCAAGAATTCGACTGACACGTAAAGAGGGCTGGCACCTTAGGTTTTTAAGAACAAAAAGCTTGAAACATTGTGAGGATCACCAAGACAATTTAAAAACCTCGATTTTTTTTTCTCCAGCACAAACTACTTAAAATTACGTCGAGCATCCTGGCGTTTAAAAAAACGAAAAAAAAAACGATCATTTGCACAATGTCAAGGTTTCTCTGTCACCGAAAACCACATTTACTTAGGTAAAATCTCTAAATACTGTGATTTCTCTTGAGACGGAATTCTGGATTATTACCTTATGATTTGTCGATTTTTTTCCCTTAGCCGTGACATCAAGGACAAGAAGTATTGCAAATTGTGAAATAGTTCCGGCTGATAGCATAGGTTTTGGGGGAAGGTCCATTCTCTTTTAATCTAATGATGATTGAATAAGCGTATTTCTCTGCGAAAACGCTGAATATGCAACTTGCTCATGTGTTCTCAGAGTTGATTGTAAAAAACATTATATTATATTCAGAACTAAGAAGACACTTCTGAGGGTGAAAATGTCAATTTACGAAGGATTACAAGAAGTCGTCTGACAAGTAAAGAGAACTGGCACCTTAGGTTCTTAAGAACAAAAAGCTTGAAACATTGTGAGGATCACCTAGACTAAAAACATCAATTTTTTTATTATTTTTTTCTCCATCACAAGCTGTTTAAAATTACATCGAGCTTCGTGGCGTAAAAAAAAAAAAAAAACGAACATTTGCATAATATCAAAGTCTCTGTTTCCCCGAGAACCACATTTCCTAAGGTAAAATCATTTAATACTGTGATTCCTCTTGAGACGGAATTCTGGATTATTACATTCTGATTTGTCGATATTTTTTCCCCTTAGCCGTCACTTCAAGGACATGAAGTAGTGCAAATTCTGAAATAGTTCCGGCTGATGGCATCCTTTTTGGAGGTGGGTCCATTCTCTTTTAATCTAATGATGGCTGAATAAACGTATTTCTCGCCGAAAACGCTGAATATGCAACTTCCTCTTGCTCTCAAAGTTGATTGTAAAAAAACATTATATTATATTTAGAACTAAGAAAAGACTTGTGAAGGTGAAAATTTCACATTTATGAAGGATAAGAAGAAGTCGACTGGCACGTAAAGAGAGCTGGCACCTTAGGTTTTTAAGAACAAAGCTTGAAACATTGTAAGGATAACCAACATTAAAGATTAAAAACTTCAATTTTTTCCCCAGCACCAGCAGCTTAAAATTACGTCGTGCCTCGTGGCGGTAGAAGAAAAAAAATAAAGAAAAACGAATATTTGCTCAATATCAAGATTTCTGTATCACGAAAAGCAACATTTCCTTGGGTAAAATCTTTCAATACTGATTCCTCTTGAGACGGTATTCTGGATTATTTCCTTCTGGTTAGCAGTTTTTTTCCCCTTAGCCGTGACTTCAAGGAAAAGAAATAGTGCAAATTGTAAAATAGTTCCAGCTGATAGCATCCGTTTTAGTGGTAGTTCCATTCTCTTTTAATCTAATAATGGCTGAATAAGCGTATTTCTCGGCGAAAACGCTGAATATGCAACTTCCGGAAGTATTCTCATAGTTGATTGGAAAACACATTATATTATATTTAGAACTAAGAAGACACTTGTGAGTGTGAAAATATCACATTTATGAATGATAGCAAGAAGTCGACTGACAGGTATCGAGAGATGGCACATTAGTTTTTAAGAGCAAACAGCTTGAAACATTGTGAGGATACCCGAGACGATTTAAAAACTTCATTTTTTTTTTCTCCAGCACAAGCAGTTTAAAATTACTTCGAGCCTCGTGGAGGTAAAAAAAAAAAAAAAAAAGTTGGTACAATATCAAGGTTTCTGTTTCACCGGAAACCACATTTGCTTTGGTTAAATCTTTCAATACTGTGATTCCTCTTGAGACGGAGTTCTGGATTATTAACTTATAATTTGTCGATTTTTTCTTTCTGAATTTCGCAGTGACTTCAAGGACAAGAAGTAGTGCAAATTATGAAATAGTTCCGGCTGATAGCATCCGTTTTGGAGATAGGTCCATTCTCTCTTGATCTAATGATGTTTGAAAAAGCCAATTTCTCGGCAAAAACGCTGAATATGCAACTTCCTCAAGTGTTCTCAAAGTTGACTAAAACACATTATATTCAGAACTAAGAAGACACTTGTGATGGTAAAAATGTCACATTTATGAAGGATAACAAGAATTCGACTGACACGTAAAGAGAGCTGGCACCTTAGGTTTTTAAGAACAAAAAGCTTGAAATATTGTGAGGATCACCGGGACAATTTAAAAACATCGATTTCTTTTTCTCCAGCACAAGCTGTTTAAAATTATATCGAGCCTCGTGGCGTAAAAAAAAAAAAAAAGACGAACATTTGCACAATATCAAGGTTCCAGTGTCACCGAAAACCACATTTCCTTTGGTTAAATCTTTCAATCCTCTGATTTCTCATGAGACGGAATTCTGGATTATTACCTTCTGATTTGTCGATTTTTTTTTCCCATAGCTGTGATTTCAAGGACAAGAAGTCGTGCAAATTGTGAAATAGTTCGGGCTGATAGCATCCGTTTTGGAGGTTCGTCCATTCACTTTTAATCTAATGATGGCTGAATAAGCGAATTTCTCGGAGAAAACGCTGAATATGCAACTTCCTCATGTGTTCTCAAAGTTGATTGTACAAAACATTATATTATATTCAGAACTAAGAAGACACTTGAGGGTGAAAATTTCACATTTATGAAGGATAACAATAAGTCGACTTACACATAAAGAGAGCTGGCACCTTAGGTTTTTAAGAACAAACTGCTTTTAACATTGTGAGGATCACCGAGACAATTTAAAAACTTTTTTTTTCTCCAGAACAAGCGTTTAATATTACGTCGAGCCTCGTGGCGGGAAAAAAAATAAAAGAAATGATTATTTGCAAAATATCAAGGTTTCTATATCACCAAAAACCTGATTTCCTTGGGTAAAATATTTCAATACTGTGATTCCTCTAGAGACGGTATTCTGGATTATTACCATCTGATTTGTATTTTTTTTTCCTTTAGCCGTGACTTGAAGGAAAAGAATTAGTTCAAAATCTGAAATAGTTCCGGCTGATAGCATCCGTTTTAGAGGTACGTCCATTCTCTTTTAATCTAATGATGGTTGAATAAGCGTATTTCTCGGCGAAAACGCTGAATATGCAACTTCCTCAAGTGTTCTGAAAGTTGATTTTAAAACACATTTTATTATATTCAGAACTAAGAAGACACCTGTGAGGGTGAAAATATCACATTTATGAAGGATAACAAGAATTCGACTGACACATAAAGAGAGCTGGCATCTTAGGTTTTTAAGAACAAAGAGCTTGAAACATTGTGAGGATCACCGAGACAGTTTAAAAACCTCGATTTTTTTATTTTTTTCTCCAGCACAAGCTATTTAAAATTACGTTGAGCTTCGTGGCGTTTAAAAAAAAAAATCATATGCAGAATATCATGGTTTCTCTGTCACCGAAAACCACATTTTCTTAGGTAAAACCTGTAAATGCTGAGATTTCTCATGAGACGAAATTCTGGATTATTACCTTATGATTTGTCGACTCTTTTTTCCCTTAGGCGTTACATCAAGGACAAGAAGTAGTGCAAATTATGCAATTGTTCCGGCTGATAGCATCCGTTTTGGAGGTATGTCCATTCTCTTTTTATCTAATGATGCTTGAATAAGCGTATGTTTTGGCGAAAACGCAGAATATGCAGCTTGCTCTTGAGTTCTCAAAGTTGATTGTAAAAAACATTATATTATATTCAGATCTCAGAAGACACTTGTGAGGGTGAAAATGTCACATTTATGAAGGATAACAAGAAGTCGACTGACACGAAAAGAGAACTGGCACCTTAGGTTCTTAAGAACAAAAAGCTTGAAATTTGTGAGGATCACCAACACTATTTGAAAACACCAAATTTTTTATTTGTCTTTTCTCCACCACAAGCTGTTTAAAATTTGGTCGAGTCTCGTGGCGTTAAAAAACAAAATTTGCATAATATCAAGGTTTTTGTTTCACCGAGAACCACATTTCCTACGGTAAAATCTTTCAATACTGTGATTTCTCTTGAGACGGAATTCTGGATTATTACATTCTGATTTGTCGATTTTCTTTTCCCTTAGCCGTGACTTCAAGGACAAGAAGTAGTGCAAATTGTGAAATAGTTCCGGCTGATGGTATCCGTTTTGGAGGTAGGTCCATTCTCTTTTAATATAATGATGGCTGAATAAACGTATTTCTCGGCGAAAACGCTGAATATGCAACTTCCTCGTGTTCTCAAAGTTGATTGCAAAAAACATTATTTTATATTCAGAACTAAGAAGACACTTGTGAGGGTGAAAATGTCACATTTGTGAAGGATAACAAGAAGTCGACTAACACGTAAAGAGAGCTGGCACCTTAGGTTTTTAAGAACAAAGCTTGAAACATTGTAAGGATAACCGAGACAACTGAAAAACATCGTTTTTTTTTTCCAGCACAAACAGTTTAAAATTACGTCAAGCCTCGTGGCGGTAGAAGAAAAAAAAGCGAATATTTGCTCAGTATCAAGGTTTCTGTATTACCAAAAACGACATTTCCTAGGGTAAAATCTTTCAATACTGATTCCTCTTGAGACGGTATTCTGGATTATTACCTTCTGGATAGTAGTTTCTTTTCCCTTAGCAGTGACTTGAAGGAAAAGAAGTAGTGCAAATTGTAAAATAGTTCCAGCTGATAGCATCCGTTTTAGGGGTAGGTCCATTCTCTTTTAATCTAAGGATGGCTGAATAAGCGTATTTCTCGGCGAAAACGCTGAATATGCAACTTCCTCAAGTGTTCTCATAGTTGATCGTAAAACTCATTATATTATATTCAGAACTAAGAAGACACTTGTGAGGGTGAAAATATCACATTTTTGAAGGATAACAAGAAGTCGACTGACACGTAAAGAGAGCTGTCACCTTAGTTTTTAAGTACAAACAGCTTTAAACATTGTGAGGATAACCGAGACAGTTTAAAAACTTCATTTTTTCTCCCAGCACATGCAGTTTAAAATTACTTCGAGCCTCGTGTAGATAAAAAAAAAAAAAAAATTGCACAATATCAAGGTTTCTGTTTCACCAAAAAACCACCTTTGCTTTGGTTAAATCTTTCAATTCTGTGATTCCTCTTGAGACGGAATTCTGGATTATTAACTTATGGTTTCTCGATTTTTTTTTTTCCAATTCGCAGTGACTTCAAGGACAAGAAGTAGTGCAAATTGTGAAATAGTTCCGGCTGATAGCATGCGTTTTGGAGATAGGTCATTTCTCTCTTAATCTAATGATGTCCAAAAAAGCTAATTTATGGGCGAAAACGCTGAATATGCAACTTCCTCAACTGTTCTCAGAGTTGACTAAAACACATTATGTTCAGAACTAAGAAGATACTTGTGATGGTAAAAATGTCACATTTATGAAGGATAACAAGAAATCGACTGACACGAAAAGTGAGCTGGCACCTTAGGATTTTAAGAACAAAATGCTTGAAACATAGTGAGGATCACCGGGAGAATTTAAAAACATCCATTTTTTTTTCTCCAGCACTGGCTGTTTAAAATTACGTCGAGACTCGTGGCGTAAAAAAAAAAATCGATCATTTGCACAATATCAAGGTTCCTGTGTCACCGAAAACTACATTTCCTTAGATAAAGTCTTTCAATATTCTGATTTCTCTTGAGACGGAATTCTGGATTATTAACTTATGATTTGTCGATTTTTTTCCATTACCGTGATTTCAAGGACAAGAAGTCGTGCAAATTGTGAAATACTTCGGGCTGATAGCATCCGTTTTGGAGGTAGGTCCATTCTCTTTTAATCTAATGATGGCTGAATTAGCGAATTTCTCGGAGAAAACGCTGAATATGCAACATCCTCATATGTTCTCAAAGTTGATTGTAAAAAACATTATATTATATTCAGAAATAAGAAGAAACTTGAGGGTGAAAATTTCACATTTATGAAGGATAACAATAAGTCGACAGACACGTAAAGAGAGCTGGCACCTTAGGTTTTTAAGAACAAAGCTTGAAACATTGTGAGGATAATTGACACAATTTAAAAACTTCAATTTTTTCCCCCCAGCACAAGCAGTTTAAAATTAAGTCGACCATCGTGGCGGTAGAAGAAAAAAATTAAAAAAAAAAAAGCGAATATTTGCTCAATATCAAGGTTTCTGTATCACGAAAAACAACATTTCCTTGAGTAAAATCTTTCAATACTGATTCTTCTTGAGACGGTATTCTGGATTATTGCCTTCTTGTTAGTTTTTCTTTTCCCCTTAGCCGTGACTTCAAGGAAAAGAAGTAGTGCAAATTGTAACATAGTTCCAGGTGATAGCATCCGTTTTAGGGGAAGGTCTATTCTGTTTTAATCTAATGATGTCTGAAAAAGCGAATTTCTTGGCGAAAACGCTGAATATGCAACTTCCTCAAGTGTTCTCAAAGTTGACTGTAAAACTCATTATATTCAGAACTAAGAAGACGCTTGGGAGTGTAAAAATGTCCCATTTATGAAAGATAACAAGAATTCGACTGATATGTAAAGAGAGCTTGCACCTGAGTTAAGCTTGAAACATTGTGAGGATCACCGAGATAATTTAAAAACTTCGATTTTTTTTTCTCCAGCACAAGCTGTTTAAAATTACGTCGAGCCTCGTGGCGTAAAAAAAAAAAAATAAATAAACGAGCATTTGCACAATATGAAGGTTTCTGTGTCACCGAAAACCACATTTCCTTAGGTAAAATCTTTCAATACTGTGATTTCTCTTGAGACTGAATTCTGGATTATTACCTTCTGATTTGTCGATTTTTTTTCCCTTAGCCGTGACATCAAGGACAAAAAGTAGTGCAAATTGTGAAATAGATCCGGCTGAGAGCATCCGTTTTGGAGGTATGTCTATTCTCTTTTAATCTAATGATGGTTGAATAAGAGTATTTCTCGGAGAAAACTCCGAATATGCAACTTCCTCACGTGTTCTCAAAGTTGATTGTAAAGTACATTATATTATATTCAGAACTAAGACACTTGTGAGGGTGAAAATGTCACATTTATGAAGGATGACAAGAAGTCAACTGACACGTAAAGAGAACTGGCACCTTAGGTTCTTCAGAACAAAATGCTTGAAACATTGTGAGGATTTATATATCTATCTATTTATAGCCAGACGCCTTCATCCCGAACGGGGTGGCCACAAACAAATCGCCTCCATGGCACTCTGTTATCTGCCATTTCACTACCACGCTCCCAACTCACACCCCCCTCTCTCATTAACCTCTCTAATCCATCCCTCCATCTCATCCTCTGCCTCCCCCTCCCTCTCGCCCCCTCCACCTCAGTCACATACACTCTCCTCGCCAGTCTTTCACTCTCCATCCTCTCCACATGCCCAAACCACCTCAACGTGTTTCCCCTAACGCTTCCCATCACGTCCTCAACCACACTACAATGCCCATTCACTTCCACATTTGTTAGTCTCTCTCTCCATGTGACTCCACATGCTCCTCTCAAATAACTCATCTCCACTGCTCTCACTCTTCACTTCTCTCCTTCCAACAGGGTCCAAGCTTCACTTCCATATGTCAGAGCTGGTATTTCAATACTGTCATATAACAACTTTATCACTTCCATGCTCACCTCCCTGTTTCTTATCACTGCTTTCAACGAACCAGCAACCTTCCTTCCTTGCTGCACCCTTTCGAGCACTTCACCCTTCAGACTTCCATCCTTACTCATCACACTGCCCAAGTACTTAAATTCACTCACATTCTCCATATCCTTCCCATCCAATCTCACTGTACATTCACTGGCTTCACTTCCGTCGAAGATCATCACTTTACTCTTCCTCACATTCACCTTTAGATTCCGTTTCTTACACACTCTTTCAAACTCATATACCAAGCCTTGCAGCTCCCCTTCGTCTTCACTCAACAACACAGTATCATCTGCAAACAACAGTACAGGGAGTTTCCAAACACTGCCCTCTCTCACTAGGGCCGCTCCAACATCCACTGCCCGACCTTGTATCTCTTTTATAACCCCATCCATATACAGATTGAACAACCATGGAGACATGACACATCCTTGTTTCAATCCAACCTTCAAACGGAAAGATTCACTCAGTTTGCCATCCACACGCACTGCAGCCTTTGCACCCTCATACATAGTCTTCACTGCCTTCAACAACATCCCATCCACTCCATATATTCTTAGTACCTTCCACAAACCTTGTCTATCCACCCTGTCATATGCTTTCTCCAGATCCATGAAGGCTGCATACAACTTCTTGCCCTTCTCTAGAAACTTTTCCACTAAGGATCTAAGAATGAATATCTGGTCTACACAACCTCTTCCCTTCCTAAAACCTCCTTGTTCTTCTCCAACTAATTCCTCAGTAATTTACCTAACTCAGTCAATAAGTATCCTACCATATACTTTTCCTATTACACTGAGAAGGCAAATGCCCCTAAGATTACCACATACTGCTTTTTCCCCTTTTCCTTTGTACAGAGGAATAATTATACCTGACTTCCTATCCACCGGGACTCTACCCTCCTCCCAAGCCAATCTACACACCTTCCACATCCATTCTATTACTATCTCTCCCCCATGCTTCAGCATTTCACCACACACTCCATCAATTCCTGGGGTTTTCCCCATTTTACCTTTCTTCATTGCATCCACCACTTCCATCCTGGTGATTTCTTCCTTTCTTCTCACAACCCTCATTCTCCCTGCAATTCCCCAGCCACTTATACTTGCATTACTTTCATTCTCAATGTTCAACAGTTCATTAAAGTGTTCTCTCCATCTCATTACTTTTTCTCCCTTCTTCACTAGTAATCTACCATTTTTATCTTTCAAACCCCCACTGATTTATGAGGATCACCAGGACTATTTAAAAATATCGATTTTTTTATTTTTTTTCCCCTCCAGCACAAGCTGTTTAAAATTACGTCGAGCCTCGTGGCGTAAAAAAAAAAAAACGAACATTTGCACAATATCAAGGTTTCTTTTTCACCGAAAACCACATTTCCTTAGATAAAATCTTTCAATACTGATTCCTCTTCAGACGGAATTCTGGATTATTACATTCTGATTTGTCGATTTTTTCCCTTAGCCGTCACTTCAAGGACAAGAAGTAGTGCAAATTGTGAAATAGTTCCGGGTGATGGCATCCGTTTTGGAGGTAGGTCAATTCTCTTTTAATCTAATGATGGTTGAATAAGCGTATTTCTCGGCGAAAACGCTGAATTTGCAAATTCCTCGTGTTCTCAAAGTTGATTGTAAAACACATTATATTATATTCAGAACTTAGACGACACTTGTGAGGGTGAAAATATCACATTTATGAAGGATAACAAAAAGTCGATTGACATGTAAAGAGAACTGGCACCTTAGGTTTTTAAGAAAAAAAAAAAACGCTTGAAACATTGTAAGGATCACAAAGACAATTTAAAAAATTCAATTTTTTTTTTTTTTTTTTTTTTTCAGCACAAGCTGTTTTAAAATTACGTCGAGCCTCGTGGCGGGGAAAAAAAAAAAAAACGCACATTTGCACAATATCGAGGTTTCTGTTTCACCAAAAGTCACATTCCCTTAGGTAAAATCTTTCAATACTGATTCCTCTTGAGACGGAAATCTGGATTATTAACTTCTGATCTGTCAATTTTTTTTCCCCATAGCCGTGAAGTCAAGTACAAGAAATAGTGCAAATTGTGAAATAGTTCCGGCTGATAGCTTCCGTTTTGGAGGTAGGTCCATTCTCTCTTAATCTAATGATGGTTGAATAAGAGTATTTCTAAGCGATAACGTTGAATATGCAACTTACTCAAGTGCTCTCAAAATTGACTGTAAACACATTTTATTATATTCAGAACTAAGAAGACACTTGTGAGGGTGCAAATGTCACATTTATGAGCATAACAAGAATTAGACTGACACGTAAAGAGAGCTGGCACCTTAGGTTTTTAAGAACAAAAAGTTTGAAAAATTGTGAGGATCAGAGAGACAATTTAAAAAACTTATTTTTTTTTTTCTCCAACACAAGCTGTTTAAAATTACGTCGAGCCTCGTGGCGGTAAAAAAAAAAAAAAAAAAAAAAA
>JAGKTI010011949.1:0-25434 GCA_018397915.1 Birgus latro | reverse complement strand
GTATTCCCTGCTTCCCATGATCTCCAATCTTTCAAACGCAGTGTGTCCAGGCATCTTGAAATGAATGGATCTTGAATTTGGCTCTCTTTTGTATTGTTTTTACTTTTTCTTGGAAGGAACAGTATGCGGGCCCTGGCCTTTGGTTCCTTCTTCCTTGCATAAAAAAAAAAAAAAACTGAACGAGAATTACATGAAGAAGTGTTAGTGCCAACTTTAACATATGGATGTGAGACTATGGTGCGGCACGAAAATGAAAAGTCAAGAGTAAGAGCAGTGGAGATGGGACTGCTAAGGAATGGACGTAGAGTACAGAGTGCATAGGATATGAAATAATGTGATTCGTGAAAGATGCAGAGTGAGGAAGTCTGTGAACACCAAAATTGATGAGAGTGTACTGAGATGGTATGGTCATGTGGAGAGAATGTATAACAATTGAGTGGTGAAAAAGGTGTATCTGAGCGAATCTGAAGAAGGAAGGAGGCGAGGTAGGCCAAGGAGAAGTTGGAAGGATATGGTCGATGAGTGTGTGAGGAAGAGAGGTATGGAAGTCAGTGAAGCTAGGGGACTGACAAGAGATCAAGCTGGCTGGATGAATTTTGCAAGAAGAAGTGCATGATCAGCGATTTGGCACCCCTTTTTAACACGACAGTGTTCGGACTGACTCTATCGGATACGTTTATATGAAGCTACAGAACGTAGTGAAAGTTTTTGGTGTATCAGATAGAGCCAGGATTCCGGAGGCTTGAATGATGAGTGAATGGAAGCGTGGCCAATTGGATTGGGCAAACTTGGGCTGTCTGGATGTTACTGCTCCTTATCCTGCCCTAGGGTGGGAAAGGAGGTTTGGATGATGATGATGATGATGAATAAACACCATAAAATAGAAACTAAGAGGAACTACTGACTCTTCAACCCAAGGATATGACCTTGAATCTTGACCCACCAGCTACATAATCTTGCACAGCAGCCACCACTTTGTCGGGCCGGAGGCAGCGCAGGACACACAGCAGCTGCATGCGGGTCAGTTCTGTCTCACCCTCATTGGGGATAGTTTCCTTCTGGGGTGTCTCAGATTCAAACACAGCACGCCACTCCTGCAGGTGCTGGGGGAAATGCTCTACCAGATGCTGTTGACACAAGGATTTTCCTTATCAGTTTGTACTTGTACCACAGTGCTGGAGAGGGATCTCCTATGTGGAGGCTCTAATATAACTGAGTGGTTTCTCTGCCTGGTTAAAAAAACACTGCAACTCCCTCCCTACCCAAGAAAGAAGGATGATGGAGTGCTAGAGATGGGAAACATTAATAGGTTCACATTTCAGATGAACCTGGGGCTACAACAATTAATCTTATTAATGTTTCATGCTTTCATTTTTTTTACACTGATTAAACAGCAAAGTAAAACACTTCAGCAAATTACCAGTGAAATGATGGCATCTGCTAAAGATGCTCATAATTAATGGACAATTATACAGTATACTGTATCTACTAAACAGACAAATTTTAGCACAGTACTTGTTAACCACTAACTGTTCTCAACGTATTCTATAAATACAGTAATACACAATACCTGTACTAGTAAATACAGTATTACCAAATACTGTACTGCTTATGGTAACACAGCTTAACAAAAATTTTCAACTATAGTTGTGGCACGCAACTCTGAGGTTGCTATTATCGTGCCCTGGCAACCTACCATTCTAAAGTGCGCCTGATTTCGTGTATGAGACGCATGTGATTCGTGTATAATATGTTCATGTAAAAATATTCACGTATAATATGTCTGTGCATAATCATATGATTTGTGTATAACATGGTACAAAATCAGACGCACTTTTGAATGGTAGGTTGCCAGGGGGGTACGATAATGACAACCTCAGAGCCGTGCGCTGCGACTATAGTGTATGTACAGCACTAACAAATCAGCTATTCTCTAACATACATTTTGCTTGTTTTAGCATAGATATGGATACTACCATTAAGTACACAGATTTTACTGACCATCCTCAAACTAGATATGAATGTCTATTCTAAATGCAAAAGCACAGGTTAACAGTATCAAACTTATATGCCATCAGCCTGCTGACTAAAGCAGTAAAACTTACCATAGTGTAAGTTACAAGGTGCTTCTAGGAATCTGCAGAGACTAAACTGCATCACCTACAGTAGTGCTGCACATAAACAAATGAATATGAGCTAATTGACAAGTCACGAGCTCTAGTTACCTCCATCCCTTAAGGTGGCTGGAGGTCATGTTGTCACCTGTGCCACACTGCTTTTCTCTTAGTGAGATCACAGGAAAACCAATGGGATCATCATCATCATAATAAAACACTGAGGATTTGTTTACTGATCCAAAAATGATATGAATTAATTTTGTTAAAAACACATCAAAGGATAAAGAGAGTGGCATTTTGAAATACTTGCTCAGCATGGTGTGTTGCAGGTGCAGTCTACTGAATGTTCTGCTTGTTTGGAATATTTTCACTACTCAGGGATTATTGTGAGCCTTCTCAAGAGAACTAGTCATTTTAATAATAATGCAGCAGATAAATATACCACTGAGAAGCAATGGTTAGGCTAACTGAGGCACCTGTCTTATAGACAGGTAGTACTGAAGCTGTACTGTAGTACTAAGTTGCAACTGTTACATTCCTTCTGCAATTCCTACACTGGATACAAACTAAGGTTGTACAGGGAAAACAAGGTGGGCATTACCTTCAGAGATGGGAGGCAACACAGCCACTGGAACTGCAGCCAGGAAGTTTCTGGGAGCCAGTCTGTGGCTGGGTTTGGAGAAGGATCACTGGCAAGAGCAACACCCCCAGTCAAAAGGAACAGCCACTCACTGTCCACAATTTTGTTCTCTGAGCGCTGCAGGTTGACACATACCAAGAAGGAGAACACTAATTTATCCTGTCAAAAGGAAAATTATTATAATTTTATAATGAAGGTACAGTAGTTAAAAATGAGGGTAAATTTTAATTCCTTAGGTTTTAGATATTTTTCTAGATCTGAGTAAAAGTTTCTTATAGTACTTGAAATGAAATGACACTCTTTATGAGTAGGTTGTTAACAGAGAGGCAGTAGAACCTACAATGAGACTCAAATGTGGATACCACAGCACTATTTACAAACAAGGCTCTAATAAAAGCCATTATATAGCACATTCTGCACATATTTTCTGAGTTGCTTAATAAGCCTATTGAACCATCAGTTGCCTGATATATGTAACTGTTTGAATAACAAAAATGGAACTTCCAATAACAGCAGTTCCAGTTCCATTGCTTTTTATACCATAGGATAAAAAAAAAAAGTTTGGCAAATCACTACCACATCCCATAATTCTCAGCCCTCCTTCCTCACCTTTTCAAACAGGCCAGTGCAGACGTTGTTGTAAAGGCTGAGGGTAAAGTGGTTGCGGAGAGAGCTAAGACGGTCTGACAGCTCACTAGCCTTCTCAGAGTTGTCAATAGAGAGTGAGAAAAGATTGACAAACCAATTCAATGAAAACTGGTACATGGGATCTAGTGCAGCCAGGTCTCGCAGGGTGAAGAAAAGGATGGATGCTGTTACTGCCACTGGACGGTAACCCAGGCGGGTTGCATTGATCTGAGAGGGCCAAAAGGGATGAATGACCAAACAAAGAACCACAGAAATAAAAGAACATACAATATACATATATCTCTGATATGTGGTTTCTGTTTATCTATCTATTACAAGACACCTTCATTCCATAAGGGGTGGCCACAAAGAAATCATTTCCACATTGCCCTGTTCTCTGCCATTTGGCTGCCCACTCTCTAACTCACACATCCCTATCTCATACATCTCTCCACTCCATCCCTCCAGTTTATCTTTCTCAATATCCACCTCACTCACACTTGTCTATTCAGTCATTTATCCTTCATCCTCTCCACATGCCCAAACCACCTCAAAGAATTTCTCTTAACACTTTTAATCACATCCACATCAATACCACAATGTTCTTTTACTTCCTCATTTGTCTGTTAATCAATCCATCTAACTCCACATGTCTCTCTCAAATAACTCATTTCCACAGCTCTCACTCTTGACTTATATCCTTCCAACAGGATCCAAGCTTCTCTTCTGTATGTTAGAGTGAGGATCACAGAACTGTCATACAGCAACTCTTTTACTTCCATGCTGACTTCCCTATTTCTTATTACTGCTTTCAGATAACCAGCAACCTTTCTAACCTGCTGTCCCTTTCAAGTACTCTGTTTTTAATATAGACATGTTTACATTGGCCGCACCTTCCTCTCAGTCTCCTCTGCAATAGTCTGCTTCTCCTGTGTCTCCTTCACCAGTCTATTGGCATCACTCAGAATGTTGATGGCTGTCTCATCCTCCAGGATGCTACCTTGGGATGACGAGAGTGTAGACAAGATCCGGTCCTCAAGTTCCTTTAAGTTCCTAGTGAACAAGATGAAAGTCTGATGATCTGATGATGCAATCTTTAATGAAAATGGGTTCTGACCCTTCACTGCAAACTGTCTGATGAGCAGAAAAAAAATGTCAGGCAGTAGATATAATAAAATTGACTGAGAGTATCATGAACATGAAATCCTGTACATGATCGTACCATACCACACACAATCAAAATATGAGTTAAGGTTTACTGTACAGTACTGTATTTGGCTTACAGCCAAACAGTGGGGTTAGTGTTTGATTTTCTCATACTGTATAGTACTGGCAGGTCTTTCACATGGAAAGAGTTATATACATGTCAAACCCTTCTGAATCTCTTTTGTCCAATTAAGGAAACTTCATTTATGAAGATTCATGGCTACAGAACCAGTAACAAAGATGCCTCTCACATCATGTCACATTACAGAATCTTTAAACCCCAAATCTGATCAGAGCTGCAAATTATTCAACAAAAGGGGACAACATTACAGAATCTTTAAATCCAAAATCTGATCAGAGCTGTAATGCACTCAACAAAAGGAGACTCTGACATGCCTGTCAGTAATGAAGTTTAGGGTTGCCTGGGGTGCAGATATGCCAAACAATGTTCACATGTGTCATTAATATGCTCTCAAACTGTGTCACAGTATCACTAACTATAATGCTTCCTCAAAAGTAACTATGATATTTGCTAAAATTGTTAAAACTCAGTAAAGTCTCTAAATTATCGTGCTGAAAAGAAATAATTATCCCTGGAGGTAGCTACAACATTATGCAAAGTTACTCTTGTTCTCAGCAGTCTGAATAATGAGAGTATCCCTAGATCTACCTACAAATCCATGAAGGTTTACTTCTAGTTCCGACCTGTCTAGAGCATGAAAGTACCCCTAGAGAGATGTGTGAGCTTACTTTTTGTTCTGAGCATCTGATGCATAAGAGTATCCCCAGAGAGTGTGTATGAGCTTTCATGAGAGTATCCCCAGAGAGACTGTGTAAGATTACTTTTTGTTCTGAGCAGTCTGAAGCATAAGGGTGACTCGCTCCTCCTCCAGTTCAGGCTTCTCATGTGCCACCACCAGGGCCAGCAGTTGGTCCTCCAGGCCAGCACCAGTCAGAGCAAAGTTCACCAGTGTTACTTTGACAGACACTTCTGGTACGTAGTTTGGGTTGCTCAGCTTGGTGGTTAAGTACATCCTGAACAATGAACTGAGTTTAGGTTATGTTCTCACTCTACTGGTGGACGTATAATAAACTTCTTAATGCAGTGATGTCTTCTAGACTAAGCTTGCTACTTCCAAACAACTGTATCCAGATTAAAGAAGCCTCTCACACAGAAGGGGCTAGAGATTCTCTCCTAACTCTTCCATTTTAAAAAACACCACCCAAACTCAAGTAAACCATCTGGACCCAGCAAGACTGAAATAAGACAATGAGGTCATCATGTTTAATGGGTTAATATCAGGAGCACCATTAACAGTGGACATCTTTTAATATCAAAAATATATTCAAAGCTCTGAGCAAAAATAAAATATATCTACTAACTGGGTGGTAGGGAAAAAACATCAAAGAGATTAAAGTCTTCAGGAATTCCCCTGAAGTTTTTGCCCACACCAAGGCAGTGTTCATTGGCTCTTTCCCATATGTTCCCCTCCCACCCAACTTATTGCTTTCTAGTAATCATGAACCAGAAAAGGATATCCAGAATTCAAAATCTATATAATAAACCATAACACAAAAAAGAATGGTCATACCTAAAATCAGCTGAGTATTCAATGGTGGCATCACCCAGCTTGATGCAAGTGGAGCCACTCTGCTTGAAGGTCTGCTTTAGGAGGAGTGGCTCTAGGATGGGGTCTAGTTCCTCACCAACATTCTCCAGCAATACCTTTACCAATTACCATTGTAAAATTTGTTTAAGCCCTAAGAATATTTCACAGCAATCAGGCTACTGTACTATTACTGAATGCAAACTGTGTATTATAAAAACTGGATAAATTTATACTACATATAAGAATAAAAGGGCTGCAACAAACAAAATGAAGGTTACTCACAGGCTGACCAAACTGGATGCAGTTCTCTAGGGTGCGGATGAAGTCTGGGTCAGAAAGCTTGACCACCTGCAGGGAATTGTCTTTCTCCATGTTGCGGATCCACTTGTTGGCCTGACCTTGGGGGTCTATCAGCAGTGGCCACCGGGTTGTGTTGCTGCACAAAACATGCATGTGGAAACATGGTCAATGACGGGTAATTATGCAAACAACATGTAACCTCTGCCACTTGTTTCTCATCACCCTGACCCTTCATGTCTTACACTGCACTCATAGAGTGGAGATCCAATTCAAAGTTACTGTGTCTGCTGGGACATGAATTGGAGATTAAATAAAATATACAGTGTTACACCTTTATTGCCCCAACATGAGCAAAAGAACCTGGAGCTAGGGTATACATTTAAAGCAAGAATGACCTATTTCCTAGATAAATGGCAACCACACAATGCAAAATACTTGCCTTGTCAGTGTTTAGTATAGTGAAGGTAGCACTACATCAAGGGAATGGATGCTGATGTTCAAGCTACCTACAAAGCCCCACATTGTAACCAGTATCTCCCATCTCAAGTCATAAAAGCTCCATATATGCTAGCAACACAGCTGTTGGGTAGTTGGATCACCTTATCCATGTACAATTACAAAGGGATGGGTGTGAGTGGTGGAAGGCTTGACGAACATAAATTTAAAAATAATAATGTTATATAAATAATCATAACACATTCCTTGCATAAAGTGTCTTTCTTGTGTTAGCCACAGTAAACACCAAAGTTATACCACCAAACTGAAAAGCTTAAAACTGTACCTTTATCACTTTTGCCAGTAAACTTAGCTTAATACCAGTATTATTTCTGCTATTATACTAATTTTATGCAAAAAATGACCCTATTCTAATTATTAACAACATTATGATTCTAGGTACTGTACCTGATAATAACTCCATTGTCTATACTGAATGGATCAGTTGGTAATCCATTGAGGGTCCAGTCACGAATGGTAAGAGGGTCTCCCAGCACCTGGTGAGGGATAAAAATAGTGTGAAGAAAGCTACAATCAAAAAGTGACATTCATTCATCATCCAATCCTATGTTGCCCCATGAGGAGCATAGGAGCCCGGCGCTAGGCAAGTTGGTCCTGACATTTAAGATGACAGTGACCAGCCTCACTCAACCCTGAGTGGCATTACATGAGCAATAAACCCCAACCACCCCTTGGATATGAACCTTCACCGGCTCAAACCATTTGGAGCGCGTACCCAAGAGCAGCACTACATCGAGTGAGTAGTGCTGCTCTCGGGCATCTGCCCTTTCCTCTCCTCCAGCCTTCATTCCTTCCATCCTCTTCTGTCTTTCTTTTCTTCATTCTCTCCTCGTCCTTCTACCTACAGGTGACTTTACACTCCCTTTTCTGTCTTTCTTTCCTTCATTCTTTCCTTTTCTTTCTGCCTGTGGGTGATTCTACACTGAGTGACAAGCCAAATGGTTTACTGTACACCAGGAAACCATTTACTATGCTGGGTGGTAACCATACAACCAAATTTTGGCAAATGGTTAAATTAATGGAATATTGTGTGACCATCCTATTTTTCTTCAGACTGACCCCACTGCAGATATCTGTGAGATAAAATCTGGATGAAATAAACAGGGGAAATATTATGGACTATGTGCCATGAACCAAAGCTAAAGACTGAAATAAGCTCTGGTGAAATCACAATGATATGAGACATTTTCCTTAAAGAAATGAAACTTGCAGTACTGGTGCCATGTTTAAGAAGCATAACACTCTTCCTTTTAACAGACAAAAATCAAATGGAGCATAAGGTTAGTCTTTCAGTTTGAATAGAAATTAACCAAGATCAGCAAATCCCAGAATACCTCCTTCAAGAATGCAGAGAGAGCAAAGATTAGCTACTGTAGTTCAAAACATTTAAGTTAGAGGAGATGAGAGTTAGCTATACGATATTCATTTATTTTTAGAAACTCCTATATTACCTCACAAGAGGGGATGAACTTAAAGGTAAGCTACTGTAGTCCAGAACATTTACAGTAAAGCTAGGTGACAGCTAATGTCTCTGGTGGCATTACATGATAAGAAAACCTCTGGTTCCCTCCAGAGGTTCAAAAATGATGTGAAAAAGAAAAACCATCATCATGACTGGCCCTGTAGAAAGCTACATGACCAGGCATCTCACACTGCTTTTTAAAAGCTGCAAGATAAATACAGTAGTATACTAACTGATGCTAAGAGGAACTCCCCTGAGCAAGGAACACCTCTCTCACGACACTCCTGCTGCCAACGTGTCGCCTGCTCTGCCCGATACTCTGGGGTGAAGGCCCCCAGGTATGCTATCACACCTGCCGCCAGCAGCATGTCCCCTGTAGATGATGATATGTCCTCTCAATATTTTATGTATCTCCTGGTTTATGGGAGGCATAAGGGCTACATACAGAACTTTTTTCTCCAACTTATAAAAAATATATGCTACATAAAAGGTAATGGGTTTATCTAATAAACACCACAGTATTCACATTACCATGATGTATGTAAACTGATTTAACATAACGCTACTGCTCATTAATGTGAGACATTAATGCCTTCAGTATGATGATGCTTTATTTTCTAATACATAAAAGGTAATGGATTAAACTACTAAACACCACAGTATTCACTTTACCATGATGTGGGTAAACTGATTTAACATAATAATACTGCTCATTAATGTGAGACATTAATGCCTTCAATATGATGATGCTTTATTTGCTAATATACTTTTGCTACCTTCAAATGAGTTTTATTCAGCTCAGACAAGGTCTCCAGTTGTTATGGGGCTAAAAAAGTTTCTATTGACTCTTTCAGTATAATTTTTTGTTTTCATTCCAGCTAGTTTACAACTGTATTCCGTGAAGGCACCTCATGACAAATAAGTAAAAAACAAAACAAAAGTATTTGCAGTATTATTCTAAGTGTGTTATCACCTGTGAGGAATATGTAGACCTGAGCCAAGTGGTGAGCATTGTCAGTCCAACGGGTCTTTTCTCCACCAAGTGCAGCTAACAGTTGTTCTGCTCGGTCCTTTTTTATGCTACAGAGCTCCACCTAAAAGGTTGTACATCACCTCAATCAAATGTTCACATTCTGTCCTTTAGCAATTTGTACTTTCTGAGTATGAAGTTATTCAGAAGAGAAGTACTGTAATCATATTTTAAAACATCACTGATATACTACATATCAAAGCTAGCAATGACATCCAAATAAACTGAATATTCTGTAACATTCTGGATATTCTGTATAATTATTCCCCTGTGCAAAGGAAAAGAGGAAAAAGAAGTGTGTGGTAATCATAGAGGCAGTTGTCTTCTTAGTGTAATAGGACAAGTGTATAGTAGGATACTTATTGACAGAGTTAGGGAAATAACAGAGGAATTAGTTGGTGGAGAACAGAGAAGTTTTAGGAAGGAAAAACGTTGGTAGATCAGAAGTTCATTCTAAGGTCTTTAGTGGAAAAGATTCTAGAGAAGGGAAAGAAGTTGTATGCAGCCTTCATGGATTTGGAGAAAGCATATGACAGGGTGGATATATAAGGAATGTGGAAAGTATTAAGAATCTATGGAGTAAATGGGAAACTGCTGAATGCTGTCAAGAGTATTTATGAGGGGGCTAAGGCTGCAGTGCAAGTGGATACTGAACTGAGTTAATTTTTCTATCTGAATGTTGGATTGAAACAGGGATGCGTCATGTCTCCATGGTTGTTCAATCTGTATATGGTTGGGGTTATAAAAGAGATACAAGGTAGGGCATTGGATGTTGGAGTGGCTTTACTGAGAGAGGGCAATGTTTGGAAACTCCCTGTACTGTTGTTTTCAGATGATACTGTATTGTTAAGTGAAGAAGTAGGGGAACTGCAAGGCTTGGTGAATGAGTTTGGAAGAGTGTGTAAGAAATGTAATCTAAAGGTGAATGTAGGGAAGAGTAAAGTTATGTGTTTGAGAAAAATGAAGTCACTGGATGTACGGTGAGGTTGGATGATAAGGAAATGGAAAATGTGAAGTGCCCGAAAGGGTACAGCAAAGAAGAAAGGTTTCTGGTTCTTTGAAAGCAGTGATAAGAAAAGGGAAGTAAGCATGACAGTATTGTGATACCAACTCTGATGTATGGACGTGAAGCTTGGACCTTGTTGGAAGGACACAAGTCAAGACTAAGAGCAGTGGAAATGAGTTATTTGAGAGGAGCATGTGGAGTTACATGGGGAGAATTTCCTGTACACCGGGAAACCATTTACTACGCTGGGTGGTAACCATATAACCAAATTATGGCGCCTGGTAGTTTAGTGAGTAATTAAGGTGCTCCAGTCGGAATGAGCCTGTGTAAGTTTGTATCCAAGGGATGGTTGGGGTTTATTGCTCACATAATGCCACCCATGGATGAGTGAGGCTGGTCACTCTCATCTTAAGTGTCAGGACCAAATTGCCTAGCCCTGGGTTCCTATGCTCCTCATGGGGTGACAGGATTGGATGATGGATGGATGGATGGACAGACTGACAAATGAAGAACTGAAGGAGCATTGTGATGTGGATGTAGATGTGATAAAAAGCAATAGGAGAAATACATTGAGGTGGTTATAGCCATGTGGGGAGGATGGAATGCAAGAGACTAATGGGGAAAGTGTGAGTGAGGTGGAGGGGGGGAAGAGGAAGCAAGAGGCCAAGGATGAGATGGAGGGATAGAGTGGAGAGGCATATGAGAGCGTGGGGTGTGAGCTGGTAGCAGGGCAGTGAAATGGCGTTGGACAGGGCGACATGGAGATGATTTGTTTGTGGCCACCCCTTATGGGATTAAGGCATCTGGCAACAGATGAACAGATGAATGGCCTAATTTATAAAATGTTCATGGCTTTAGTCCTTCAGCCTGGTTCTGTCATCTTACTGTTTGCTCCAGTTCAAGTTTCTCCTTTTTAACAGTGTCCAATTCAGCCTGAAGTCCAGCCAACTCTTCCTGGACACCCCTCAATGCCTCCTGCTTCTTGCGCAGCTCTCCCATGAGGCCTTGGTATTGTTGGTCAGCCCTCTGCAGTGCCTCTCTCTTAGGGGCCACCTTGCGGTCCACCTCCTCATACCGCTCCATGGCCAGCACCCACTTGCACAGACCTGGGATCATATTCTCATCAGTTAAGGAGGCCCTCAGGCACTTTTTTACTGGTTTATTTCTGCACATGGCATGCTAACTCTCTACAATGTGTATCTTAAATAATTTATGTTAATATTACCATGCCATACATAATATACAAGGGACTGCATAGTGTACAAAATACATTGCTATGCAAGAGGTGCTAAGAAGCCTCCCAGGTTCACAAGAATATATAACCTGAGCACCACAACTTGAAGTGGTTATTCATCATTTTTCATCTCTCTGAGTTATGAACTGTTATACATGTACATATGGCTCTTGCATTAGCTATAACTACACTAGTCTGTGCTAATACTCTGATGACTAAGATGACAACATAAGACTGGATCTTCAATAAATCCAAATTCAGATTAGGGTTGCATGGAAGGAAAATGTTTGGACATACTCTCTGCTGCCTTTGATGCCACCATGATTTTCTCTGGCTTGAACTCTTGGTTGTCACGATACTTAGAACGTATTGTTTGGATGGCCTTCTGGCTGATGTTTTCCTTATCAAAGTTGAGTAAATTTTCCTATGATGCAAAAGAAGAAAAATAATTAGTATTAGTAAGCACAAGGATGGCAAATAAGTATAACAATGATACATTCATATCACAGATATTTTCTTCCATTCTAATGTGATATGTTTCATCAGAATACAAAACAAGACCAAAAAATATTACTACTTAGTTACCGGTACTGCACAAAACTACCAAATTTTCAACCAGGATCCCATAATGGGTTGTTCAACAAAAGAATTTCCTCACATTTCTGTCCCTATTCAGTAATGACCCCTCCTTCAGTCACAACACTCAACCTCATATCCTCCCCTACTTTACCTCTCCATCTTGTTCTTGGTCTTCCTCTTCTCCTTTCAACCACACCAACCCTCACATATTTCCTACTCTATCTCTCCTTCTCGTCCCTCACAGTCTATAATCACCTACCTTTTCTCCACCTTGTTCTTGATCTTCCTCTTTTTCTCCTTTGAACCACCCCATATACTCTCCACCTTATCCTGTATCTCCCTCTCCATTTATTTCCAAGAGTCCCCCTTTCCTTACCTTACCTAACTCTCTGTCTTGCTCACTGTCTTCCCCAGCTCTTTCTAGCCATCCCAGTACGCTCTCTCTATCTCTTCACCTTGTTGTCGGTTTTCCTTCCCTTCTCCCTCCAACCAACCCACCCTCATAAGATCTTCTCATACTGGTAACTAAAATCTTCACTTAATCCTTGGCCTTCTTCCAACCACCCCATTCTCTGACGCTCTCACACATAACTGCTTTGCTACTTTTTCATCTTTCTTACCTCCTTCCAGCCATCCCACCCCAATATATTAACCTACTTTAGATATCAGCTTATATTCTTAGGGCTTCCTCTCCTTCTTCCAGCCACCCACTCACATGCACTATACAAAACACCGAACCCCTTTAGCTCAAAAAGTCTGTAATCTATTCTTGCTGTTACCAGATTATTTTATTCAGATTTGGAGACTTTTCAGGTTTAGAGGGGATTAAAATTTAGCCTTCATTGACCCCCTCACTACTATGGGACTCTCCTGAACTGAATACAGTCATCTTAATAAGTATTTAAAAAAAAAAAAGCATCCTCAGCTCCTCAGGCTGAGTGGGTCGAAGACTAACTTTGAACTTGATGTCACCAAGGAGCCTCTTGCTGACAGACCAATACTCTTCCACCATCTTGCCAGTGCCCTGTGGGTCTGGCACACGGTCTGGCTTCTCTCCCTGTAGATGGAGCAGAGTAAACAACAATATTCCTTAATAATGCCAGCAGATCCTAATTACCACATTTACAGGTGGGACATACAGTGAGTGACTAATAATGATGAGAATGAGGTTGATAAGTGATAACAGTATTAGAGTTAGCTAAAATGACATCCATTTTAGCTTGAAGTAATATAATAATAAGAAAAACCACTGCAAAAAATATTGTTGATGCTCTGGTGAAAAGAAAAAAGGACCAGTGATTTTAACTAAATGCAGGGTTCAGATCTACGCTCCGGCTGTCAGGAAGTTTTCTGTTCAATGTTTTAGTACATCAGATTCACTGATCCATGTAATTATCACATCTTTAAAACCTTAATCATTCCATTCCATTAACTTACAGTACACTGTTCCTGAATGGCAGATCCCTACCAGCAATATTATGAGCACCAGGAAGTGGGTGCTTGTGTGTAACTGGAGGCATAACATTAATGGTGAAGTATTTTTTTCTTTCAGATATTTCCAACTCTACACGAAGGGTAGGAAGCCAGGTTCTGAGGTCTGTCACACACTATCAATACAGTACTCTGAATCTAGACAGTGTCAGGACTGATAAAATGGCATAATTTCACATATCCTCATAATGAAATGTTAGATCCTGTGAAGGAGCAGGGATAATTGTTTGAATGAAATTAAAATAATCAAAATTATCTGTAAAATGGTTGAAATCTGAATTCATGTAATGCGACAGCAAAAATTTTATTCTGGGCCTACAAGATGCCCTTCGACATGTAAATATCAAATATGGACTTACATATTGTGGCAAATGCAAATAATCTGACTGGCTTGAAACACACTTTAGCAAAGACACTTTACAGGGGAAAAAAAAAATGACCCACACATGCCTGTCTAAGTTAAGGAAGAACTCACAATGAAAACCATTACTGACAGTGAACAATAATATCTGACCAACAGCACACAGACAGCCTCCATGACCAGCTTGACTCCCTGTGGTGGGTTCTTCATGGCCTTGATGAACACAATGTCATCCTGCTTGATGGTGTTGAGTGCAGCAGTGGCCTCCTCCAGCAGTGGGAGGGCCAGGTTCAGCTCAGCTTCACACTCCTTCCGGATCCCGTTGGCTGCTTCTGCTGCCTCGTTGGCCACCTCTTCATCCTGCCTCACCACACGCTCCACCTGTTGACAAATCCATGGGCTGAATGGAAAGTTAAAATCTATTTGATTATCTGTCCATATACCTCCACGATACTTTTCTTTCTTCTAGATACTCTTTAACTGGGAGGAATCGCAAAATTTACTTTATCTCTTCTTCAAAGGTAAACAGCCAATCCCATATTACTCCCTCAGGGGAAAAGCATTAGTTGTCTCTTTTTATCCTGTTCAAAAAAAACTTAATAGTTACCAATGGCTGGCTGTACAGCATATATTCACCTCAACCATTATATCCTCATCTAAACAAGAGCTTTTTCCAGTTTTTTGTGCATTAGTTATCAAATATAATCTGCTTTCTTCTGAAGCTCTTTTTCAATTTCTATTAATACTACTGATCCATTATCATAAATTAAAATATAAAATACCTGCACCTTTAGTGGCAGGCTGGTACATGTAGTATAATATGTGCAAGGCCTGGAAGAATGTTAATATTCTGAAGGCACATTTTAATTTCAACAACAGTAAACTCCTCTGACCTTTTGTAACACCACCAGTTACAGACCCACCTCAGCCACTTCCTGCCTGCGCTTCTCCACAACAGCCATCTTCTCCTCCACCTCTCGTGTCTTGGTGAGGAGGATGGGCTGGAGGTTGAGCAGCTCCTGTTGCATGGCCAGCACTGATGTTTCTGCCTCCTCCAGTCTCGCCAGCCCAGTAGTGTACCGGCACTCTAGTTTCTTCACTTCCCTGATTCACAAACACAGGAAGAAATAAACAATGAGCCTTTGTTATATGTTGACTTTTTTGATGGTCTTTGTATCTGTTACCTCCTCTCGTTTTACCAAACAAACAAGCAGTATAATGGCATTCTAGCTTCATTACATCTCTGATCCACAGATATAAGAAAGGATGTATGGTAAATTCTTAATATAATTTATCATTTCTGACATTCTTGTTATCTGCAAAGTTGATTGTAAATATGGCTAGCATTGACATCCCTACCTCCTCCAGTCTTGCCAGTTCAGTCATGTACCAGCACGCCAGCTTCTTAACTTTGTTGGTTCACAAATATAGGAGAGGAGGTTATAATCATCCCATGACCTTTATTCCCACTTAAAGGTAAGATGCAATCCAGAAACAAGGAAAAAGAATGCATAAAAGTGAGACAGCTATCAGTAGCATGCCTAGTTTAACAGACTGCAAAATCATTTAAACCTCCAGAATCCTGATTCTAAGATCTACACATGTGGTATACGGTATTTTTCTTTACAGTAGCGCTTCCAGAGGACACACAGTAGCTAACCAACAATATTTTCAGGCAATATCAATGTTAAAAATATTGTGCAGATAATTATATGGAGGAAATGCATATGTCCATCCTGTCCTACATGCAGATAAATAGCTAATGCACATTTTGTTCTTGTTATCACCATGGTTTTCTGCTAGTAATGTACAGGTAACTGAAAACTGAAGTCCTCTAATTCTTCACGCAACCAGTCTTACCCTCGGCGCCGCTCAAGAATAACCATGTAGGTGTGAAGGAGTTGCAGGTAGGAGGTGGGAGTCACGTAATTGTATCGGCGTAGATGCTTCAGAAACCTGAAAGTCAATAGGATTCAAATTATCTAACCCATGGAAAAATATGAGAGAGACATCAAACAGTAGAAGAGAGTGGAGTAAATCTGTGGGAAAAAAGGTAATCAGTGCATTCGCCTTTTATCCTTAATCCTATTTATGATGTTAGATTGCTGTTAAACACTGGAGGTATTTACTGAACATAAAACAAATAAAACTAGCTAAGTTAACTTATCACATACAACATACATGAAAATAAAGTAATAAAGTTTCTTTTTAAATCATGGGAAATATTTGGACTGACCTGTCTGAGAGGTCTTGAGTGGAGGTGTGAAAGTACTGACAAAGGGACACACAACCTTTGAGAGTTTCCTCAGGCAACTCTACCCCTTGCAATAACCTCAGAGCCACAGCCTCCAAAGCATCCTCAGGCCATGCCTTTAAAGTAAAGTACAGCTGTCTGAAAGTTTTGCATTTCTAAATCTGTTAAGAAAGTGCAACAATAAAGTACATGCAGTTGATCTTACCCAAGGTTAAGTTATATCCACTTCAAATTTGTGGTGTCTACTCTTCTCTTGTGCTGTCCCCCTAATTCAAGCTACCATAAACTTAAGATCACTTGACCTAAAACAGTTTCCCCAGCAGTTGTTGGGAAGAGTACAGGGCAATGTCTTCTTTGCTCTGGTCTCCCTATCTCTTTCACTCCTGTCAGTGTTACCCTTAGCCATAGCTAATGGTTATGTGCCTGGAACCAAGACATTCCTCAAACTTACTTTAGAATATTTCCTTGGATCATCGCAGACATTCATGATCTGATTCACACCGCCTTTCAAATTATATCAAATGGATTTTATTTTCTCTTCTCAAAAACATTACTTAAGGTACAAAGCTCAAGTTATTCAAGAAATTCAGAACAACAGATATTCAGCATGTTGGACTGAACCTGAAAAAAAGTTTAAAAATAGGTAATTCTCAGATGACATACCTGAAACCAGTCGATAGTGCAGCATGAAAGGAGAGCAGGAAATTTGCGGAGTCTGTTCCTGAAGGCCTCACCACAGGGTGAGAATGCCAACACCACATGTAGCTGCTCCCTCACACGCTCCACAAACAAGGTCCATAATGCAGCAGGGCTACCATCAGTCTGCCAATTGATACATTCTAACATATGTAATATATGCATCATAGCTCTCTCTCTCTCTCTCTCTCTCTCTCTCTCTCTCTAGCTAGTTATACAGCTGTGGCAAAAATCACACATACAGAATGTGTACTGGAGCAATTAAATTTAATTTCCTACACAGCAGTATCATTCTAGTATACTATTAGAGATTACAGGTCATTCTGGGCAATTACAGTCTTTTAAATTGGTGTCTACCAGAGTAGCTTATATTTCAGGAGCTAATCTTTCCTTTACACCCCTCTGGAGCAACTTAGGAAAGGCACTGTCACTTAACCAGTGGATACTTTAGCAATGGCTGATTTCAGGCTCTTGAAATTAAAAGAACTACATTTAGGCCAGTCATCCATGATATACGAGTACAATGAATGTAATTATGTTTCTTTGATCACTATTAAGTGATTCTCTAAATGATGGTCCTCCTATTTATTTTCAGTTTTTTATTTTACAATGAAGTATTCTGACAAGAGCCCTTTTACATGGGTATGAAGTTATAAAATTATGAGGTAAGCAATGTCTGGAAAGGAAAGGAACAATGACTCTTCCTTTTCTTATTATTTTTATATCAAAACATTTTGACAAGGAGCTCATACTGCAATTTTTTTCCTCCAATGCCATCTATAGTTCCTGCCTCCTTACTAATACTCCTTTCACCTCTTTGAACTTCCTCCCTTCCTTCTAGGACAACCTGTGTTTTCTTCTATCATATATTAAAGCCTAACAGTAAATGATGGACACTGAAAGTCTGATGCTCAAAGGCCCTATAAGAGACCTCCCCCTCTACCTGTGGTGTATTTCCATAAGGTAATCTAAAATCTGCACAAATATGTATATTAATCAAATACCAGTAGTGAATGAAGACAGACAAACCTGCTTGCTCTTGTCCCTCTGACGATCAATGTTTCTCATCTTATCACAAATGGTGTGCTTCTCATCAGTTGGGAAGAGGCCAGGAATCTCCCCTAAACTAAGGATGCTGCTAATTGCTTCTAGGAAGATCTCATCCTTGATCTGAAGGCAATATTGCATCTACATATTAGCTATCTCACTAACGTACCCATAGTTGTGGCTTTATTAGTAAACTGGATAACAAATGCATGTACTGTACTGGAATGTTGTGTTTTATTTACAATATTGTTGATTCCAAACTAAAGAAAAGTCATCATCATCATTATCTAATCCTGTGTTGCTCCATGATGGGCATAAGAGCCCAGGGCTAGGCAAGTTGGTCCTGACATTTAAGATGAGAGTGACCAGCTTCACTCATCCCTGAATGGCATTATGTGAGCAATAAACCCCAACCACCTCTTGGATGTAAAGCTGCATAGGCTCAATCCAATTGGAGTGCATTAATTACCCACTAAACCACCAGGTGCCATAATTTGGTTATATGGCTACCACCCAAGGTAGTAAATGGTTTCCAAGTGTACAAGAAACCATTTGGTTTGCCACTCAGTGTAGAGTCACCTGTAGACAGAGGGTAGATGAAAGAAAGAAGGAAAGAAAGACATAAGAGGAAGGAAGGAAGAAAGGAAAGGGCAGTCACCCGACAGCAGCACTACACTGAGTGAGTGGATGGTGAGCACCACCACATACCACTAATTGCACCCCCACCTACCACTAATAAGAAAAGTCATACAAGTAAAATAGCAAACTGAATTTTCTGAAGCACTTTCCTTGCTTTTCCTACTCATTACTACCTTCTGACCCTCTATCACTCATTAACTTAATTGCACTATCATTTTCCAACTCCTCTGGTCGGTAGTTCCCACTTCACTGCCAAAAAAGTTTGAGGGAAATCTTATATCATGCACTATCTGAACAAGGCATCTAACATATTCTGGCAATCATATTGCTTATTTGTCTTCCTGTAAACATAAATAGCACTGAAAATGACTGCCAGACAACAATTTCCTAAAAGGTCTTTCTCCCTCACTTTAAGGTTCAATTACTGGTCACTATCCTGCAAATGATTTGCCTCGCCTTTTCTTGTGCTATGTAATTCTGCATGCTGGTTGGAAGTAATTCATGTTAGGCTACATGCCTACATCAGTTTATGAGCTCTAATACTGATAACATTTGATTATATAACAATGGTGTCAGATTTAAAGCCACAGCAGTATTATTCACAATCTGTTTGCTAATATTTTTACCAGGTAGTGTGCTTTCTGTACAACTTCTTTACCATACTAGTATTGTGATACAGTGTATCTACAGTATACATTCCTAATGGCTTCTGAAGGTACAATGTTCTGAAATATGTTTCAATATGCTTCATGAAGCACAGTAACTCAAGTAAGTACAAGTTGGATATTACAAACATGCCTGTGTGTCGCTGAAGAGAAATACAATATGCTGCTCCCCAGTCCCTGCCTTCTTCAGGATGGTCTTCAGGTCCTCACGCCACTCTGTAATTCCATAACTCCGGCTCATCTCAACCTGCACAGGAAACAAAGGTTTCATATGTCTGTTGTTTGAACCTTCTAATTTAAAAGAAATCATCTAATGATGTGAGGACTACCTATGCATAAATATCCTAAAGAAAATAATTTACTATGCCTCTAACAGAACTGCCTGCAACTGAATTAAAACTTTGACTTACCATATTTTACTTGCATAACAAATGTCCACAGTCTTTACAGAGAGTAATAAGACTCAAAGCAGAGATGATCAATGATTTATCATTCTAATTAGGAGAAGGCTGCTGGAAAAGGATGTTGAAATTTGATTTATTGCTGCTTTCTTTTATAACTATGTTACTACAAGAACACATTTTCATTTTATTCTTGCTAAGGTCTGATTTCATTCTGCTTCGGAATGATCTTTCACACTGAAGGAACAATCTTGATTAACTCTTTTAGTACAATATGTCTTTCTTTTCATTCATCTTACTGCCAAATTATTTTATTCATCTGTAGAAGGACATGGTAAATGAATGTGGAAGAATGTGATGGAAGGAATTCGAAGAAGTTATGGAAACAACTCTGGACTAAAATGACTGGATGAGGCATGTAGGGAGAAGCACAAGACAAAGGTCTGAAAAACATCTATAAAGTTAACTTTTGAAAATGTGTGAACAGATATGGTTGTGAGGTGAGGCAGGATTTCAAAGGACTGGCTGATTCGTGACTAAATGTGTTGGTTATTTTCCTGGGAATACTGTTGATAGTTCTCTCATTTTTATACTTTCTCTTTCTTGGTTTCTAAATGCTACTTTTTCTCATCCTTTTAGTCTGGAATAAAGACTGAGATGATGAGAATGACGAGGAAGGAGCTCTCATAAAGAGTGAGTATACATCTCACATGCCACTGTAATGGGCTCACCTCAAAGAGCTCATAATCAGTGATGTGAGCTGCGAGGCGAGTGAGAGAGTGGCGCCCACTGCCTCCAACACCCACCAGCATGGCATGGCCTCGAGGCTGACGCAACACTCGGCAGATTCGGGCAAGATGTTCTAAGGCAAATCTTTGGCGCAGAAAATTGGTTAAAGTTAGTTCTGACCAGAATCAATTAAGACATCTATTAATTATATACAGCACTGCATACTGTTTAGTAGTACAGGCATACAATAATATAAGAAACAGTTACTGATTCACTGAACACTGCTTGTAGACTAGGGCAAAGTAAAATGCAAACTATGTGTAATAATATGAGAAAAGACTTATTTTGTATTTTTTCATACACTGTAATTACCATTTTCTTGGGTATCCATAATTTTTTCAATGCCTTTCTGCCTTGCACCTTTCTACAGTTCAAATGATGTAAAGGAGGTGGTAGCTACTCACACACTTCTACTGATGATGAACAGATAATGGTGCTGAGGTCATAGCTACGCACAGTAATTATCACATATAAATTATGACATGATGCAAATTAATAAGTAGAATTAGGAACATATTCAAAGGAATAAAGGACTATACACAGCATATGTAATAGGGAAGGATATGGATGGACAATTAAATAAAATACAAGTGAAAATTCAATCTTGAGTAGCCAGCTGAGAACTCTGAATGGTGGTACTAGCCATTTCATCTGTCTGCACCTGATCATCTAAAAGCAGCACTTTTGTCCTCACTGCAGCAAAGTGGTACTCTTATACATACTACCAGAAGGATAGGTTACAGAAAAAGATTTTACTTAAAAAGATAATTATCTGCATGTATGACTGGGGATACTGGCTTAGTTACATACATTAGTTTCAGAGTACTGCAATCATACTTAAATTATTATAGCATAGCACTGCATATGCTAACTTTCATATGGTATAGCATATGCTAACTTTCCATTACTATACAGTATAAAAGGGCAAAGTCTGTACAATATGAATGAAATCAAAAGATTAGTCATCCCACTTATCAGTTCAATATCTACTGAACTCCACACATGGTAACACTTACTTAAACATTACAAGGTTCATTGGTTTCTTGCTCATATTGTTAAATTCATGCAGGTACCCTTCAACCACTGATCGTAGCCCTTCTAGATTGTCAACCTAAAGAAAGAGAAATGCATTATACATAGGTCAGACACTGCTTCAACCATATAGCTTTAGTAATAGCCATACTTCTCAATACAATTGATCAAGATAATGTCAGGGTATCAACAGGTGTGTTCTCTGGTCATCATTATGCTTTCTGGTACATTAAGTAAATCACAATCATTAGATAAATCACAAAATTGAATACAGTTTATCCAGTACGTTAGTCCGCCTTTAAGATATTCACCTCTTCATGGCCAGTTTGTGATTTACTGTATATAAGCTTTATCTGACATAAAGCCTAATTCCTGCACTCACCTGAACATAATGTCGGCTTTCACTCTTTGGGTCAGCAAAGTCACAGTACACCAAGTTGCGCAGGTCACTTTCTGACACCTGCATCAGCAAAAGTAAAAAACGTTAATGATAAAAAAAAGACAAGTTAGGCACCATCTGGAGTATATCACTGATCCAAAGGGTTCCCAAGGAGAAAATCATATACGTATATTACTTAAGTCATTTACATTAGACAGAATTCTAGAGGCTGTTCCTTAATTGCCATTTATAGTTCCAACTAGACATGATAAGATGTTCTGTTCATTTACTTACAAATGTCCTGTCTTCCTTTTTTATACTAAGAGCTTCTACATACTAACAAAGCATCTTGTACAAAGTGTTGAGATGCACTACTGTACTGTTATTTCAAGAATAAAGTATTTCACCATCAAAACTAATTCAGCATGGGCTAATCTGAAACACTTTGTAATTCTGGCTACTCTGAGCTCTACTTTAAAGTGCTTTAGCAGATTTCATTGCAATTTAGTATGTCTTATATTTGAAAGATAAGTACTGTAATGAGGCAGTATTGAGGCGGTGGCTGAATCGGTAGAGAAGAGGCCTGCGGTCCTAACGGATCCATGTTCAAATCTCCATTGGGGCAGGGAACAGTTCAAGGATTTGAACTTCATAAAAGCAGACATTATCGTTCTACCAAAAGACCTGCTGACATGTCGTAAAAGCACCCCTGCTAATACTAATACATCAGTCCTATATGAAACAGCCCTAGCATGTACTCAATATGGACGATGAGTGTTGGCACCGAAGAGGTGACATGTGGAGGTGTATGGTATGCAAGAGGACTACTGGGCCTTGGGAGCAGGCTGTGAAGCCTATGCTTAAAGCTGCCCCCCCCCCCCCAAAAAAAATGCCTTGCTTCCTCATTAGGAATTCCTGTAATGGAATTGGCAATGGTATAACTGATGTTTTCTATGGACCTGTTGCTAAATAATCTGCTAATTACTTCTCAACAGCTGCTGAAAGCTGTTAAGAAAAAATCTAAGATAAGTACACAAATAAGACATAACAATATGAGAGTCTCAGCTTGGACTCTGACTGCACTTACTTGTGCCCAAAATTTTCCTACATTAGTAATGATTGTGTGGCTAAATTACCAAGCTTGTAGCCACATCTCACTTTCATGGAAGTATTTTCCAGGACTGACTGTAGCCATATTTTTTACAGAATGCCTGAGGGGCATAAGCAGTACCATCTGTATGTCAAGACTGGTAACACATAACACAATAAATGATACGAATTACTGTAAGGAACAAAAAATGCATGACCTTCAGAACCTTCATGTATACATTTGAACCCACTGATAAACTGTGTCTATTGTTCCTCTTGTTTGAATCTGACCACATGGTATCAATGAAGCTCTAAAGTGGGGAGGCAAAATACAGTATAGAACAAACTCTTTTACTAAATACTGGATCTGTCTGTGCACCTCACCTCTCCACTCCCATCCTGGTCCAGTTCTGCCAGCAGCTGATGGAAGTCTTCATTGAGATGTGTAGAGCAGGCTGCAGATACCCGGTCCAGGAGCCACCTGCGATCTGTAGCATCCACCAGGCGGTCATAGAACACTCGCAGCACCTCATGGACCCACAGCCTCTTCATGGAGCGCAGGTCCTCCATTGTCTCAGGCACTGACAACAACACTCCCTGCACATATGTTGATGGCTATCAATTAGTTTTACCAAAAACTGGGGATGATTTTATTGGTTACCATATAAATATTATGTCTCAGGTGTTGAAAAAGTACCATTTGGATCCAGTTTTTGGCATGTAGTACTTTTATATGTGAATGTGAACAGTGACATATCACATTTTCCTTGTCATATTCTCAATGAACCAGAGGCATTTAGGCATGAGTTGTCTACTTTGGGCCAAACAGTCTACTGCAATTAACTTTTTTTTTGCTACCAATTTTTTTCAATGGATGTTCACAAAAGAAGAAGAGTACAATATAAATCAATGAGCATCATTAAAAAACTTCATCATTTTTGTCTTCTATAAATACATGTTCATTGCATAAACTTTCTCCATTTTATGACTAAGCATCCTGACAAAAGGAGAACTGACATCAATTTTGCCTTATTATCAATAAAGGAACAAATGTTGTGGGAAAGGCAATTTCTCCTGAAAGAATGTAATCAACTGGCCAAACCATCCTGAACTGACCTGTATCACTCTGAAGAAGTCCTTTAGGTTAAATATGTAGTGTGAGCGTGAGGGTGTGGGTCGGAGGTGTGTGGCAGCAGCACGATACACCTCTAGGGTCCCTGTCACTATCTCTCCAATACATGGGTCAAACATTTTGCTGAACCCACGTGTGTCCAGATGCCACAGCAGAATCTGAAACAGGTTACCACACAGAGAAGGTGATTTGACTGTATCATAATTTGTGAACTGCAGCATCAAAAGTATAAAATGCATCCTGCAAGAAGAGCATCATGCAACAAGTGGCATCACCAGTACAAATTCAGTAATCCCACGATTACCCGATGTAAAAGAGCCAAAGGCATGTCCGGAAAGTGGATCCGTCCGGATAATGGACTTCTTCCCTGGCCCCCCTTTGTACATACCTATCTCTGAAAGCCACTGTAAAAGGCCATTACAGTACATCATACAACACTTGTTCCTGTTGCTCAACACGACACTGTCTGGTCAAGCAGACCTATAAACCACAGCCAAGCAATTACCACGGTCAAACAGACCGATCAACCACAGGGACTCGGGGCTGTTCAGCCAGACTGCCTAGGGAACAACTACTACTACTATTACCACAGACAAGCAATCACCACTGCAGGGCCATACCCTGTAGTGACATGAAAAAAACATGAAATAAAATGGGTACAAAAGAAAAATGCAGTGGGTATACAAAACATAATGTAAAATGGAATAAAATCATGGTAAAATAGAAAAAAATCATGACAGTAAGCTAGAATAAAATCAATGTCAACACTTACAGTTCCTCACAAGGCATTGTGCTGAATAACCCGATAGCTCCTTGACTCTGACTGTTGCACTGCACAGTACATCCCATGTGGTCTAGTGGCATACCCTGATGAGCCTGAAGCAGGTAAGGAACAATCACAAAGCCACCAAGTGCACCTCCATAACAAATACTTGAGAGGAGCTGTTCATTATACGGTCACTGGGCAGGAACTGGAAACAACCGAGGGGGTCTCCAGCAGACGCTTGGTAAACTGCTGAGCCAAACAGTGCAGTGCCATCAGGCTATTCCCACCCGGATAGGCGAAAATGTTTGCGCGGTCATAATTTCCATCCAGATGCAAGCATTTTGTCTGGACAAAATGGAATATATA
>JAGKTI010011948.1:12909-25435 GCA_018397915.1 Birgus latro | reverse complement strand
GTGTCGGGCACACACACACACACACACACACACACACACACACACACACACACACACACACACACCACTAAAAAAATAATACCTACTCTGGCTCCACGAGACGTGGGTATCATAACGGTTGCCTTCAGGTTCGGATTCAGGAAGAAAAGTTCTGTACCTGCAAAGTACGATACTGGAGTGAAAAATAAAAAGTTATCCCAAAGTCGGATACAGGAAACAAGAGCATGAAGTACTTCCAGAATCTGGCACTGTACAAAAGCAAAAATAAAACTTTCCTCCAGAATATGAAACAAAAATAATAGTAAGATTTTCTTTCCCTTCATAGAGACTGGTTCTGGGTTTGGTGTGCAATGTGTGTGCAATATTTCAGTTTGATTTTACTGTATCGGTGTTTTCATACCAACTATTCCGGGCTATATTGCTAAACATAGCTTGTGCAAAGTATCAGCCAAAACGTGTTTGTTTAAATGACGGCTGACTTTGTACAAGCCATTGACTCTGATATGCGCTAGGCGACTTTCTCGCCACAGAAAATCTTCCCGTCGTTCAAAGGTAAAAACTGGCAGGTGAAAGCGACTGGAACTCCCAACTCTGACAAATAAATACAAAACAGTTGTGAATCTGACCTAACTGCACACAGCGTTACTGAACACATTCAGCAGCAAAATTCCACAATCACACACGACTTAAACACATCATACGATTCACAAATCAGTTAAAGGCTTGTGTTCATAACCATCAAAGCACTACTTAAAATAGTGTCGGTAACTGCTGAACTCTACTGCGCTTAACATGCTGCCTAGAACCTTTTAAGTTTATATATACCGTACATTACTTAATGCTGTTTTTATGCTATTTATGGGATGTATATCTATTTTAACATTTGGAGAACTGGAGGTTTTCCTAGGGATTGTAAAATCATCCCATGTTAACATAAATAATATATCTAAGTCTTCGACTGTCGGTAATGGGATGAAAGGTTAAAAGTATATACGAGAATAAGGCGTATGGGAAGGGATGTTAGGAAGACTTCCAAACCACAAAATTTATGTTGTATCATACATCACTAGACGCTGTCCGTTCACTGATGTCCTGTCCCGGATATTAATTTCATTTTATTTATCGAGCTATCAAGGAGATTCCAATCCCATATTTCGTTGGAAAGTTGGCAAAACCTAGTTAGGTTCTGACATCAGTCATTTGTATCTGATTCTAAAGTAAAGAAGAGGTATCGGGCCAACTGACTGCTGTTTGATGAGTGGAACGGATCGGAACAACGTCTAGGGAGGTTTTGACAAGGTTCAAGGCAGTGGAAGTTCCGACTCTGAATGTTGAGCTGCGGCCAGTGTTTTTTAAAACACTGTCCTAGAACATAATGAAATATAGTTACACTAATCATGAATACTCATATGTAAACGATTTATCGACCACTGGTATACATTATGTTCAACCCCCCTTCATTCCTAGAATCAGTGGCATCCTGTCTTCATTTCTTTCACTAGAGTCACGTCTTTTACGTGGCATTCCTGTTATTGGTAAATTTTCTCTAGGTTGTAGTTCATGGATTCATGTTTAGACGAGGCTAGGGGAAATAATACCAGCAGAATATTTTTCATACTTTGTAGAAGCATCTATATGTTATCTTGACTCAAAGGAAAGGTTACTGTCGTGCTGATGTAGATACATTCTCGGCTTTACTACTAACTGTCTATACCTGTGTTCACTCCTCTTGCCCCCAGCCCCTCCCCATCACTCCTCGTCAGCCTTCATAGTGAGGCAGGAACCTGTCAGGAGTAATGAATATTGGTTTTAGTGTACAGCAGGGGGTGATGGACAGTGTGTATGTGTGTGTGTGTGTGTGTGTGTGTGTGTGTGTGTGTGTGTGTGTGTGAACACACTTCTGAAGTCCTCGATGGTCATTTCACTCTAGTTAAACATAACAGTAACGTTTATAAAGAGTGCACTCTGCGACTTGTTACGGCAGGTAGAACTGGACACGTGCATTGCTGCAACCATTTTTCTTGCTTAACAGCGCGCATGATACCTTTGTCCAAAAGCAGTTTGTGAATATTGATTAATTAGGTGACATATGTTAAATGTTTGCAGCTTTTCTTTGGGGGACCGAACCAACAATTTCGACAACATCAATGGTCAATGAATGGGCACATGAATTATTTCATCTGGAGCTCCGATCACAGGCCGCATTACTTTGGTTTATATAATTTTCTGAGTCAAAGTTCTGTCTCTCCACATTTACTGTGAAATACAATGATGATGATGATGTTGATTTGTCCCTATTATAAATAGGACTGAAACAGACTGGCCATAAACTGCCAAAGGCCATGAGGACAGGGAACAGTTCCAGTATTTGAATTTTATTAGAACAGACTTTACTAACCTCTTACATGACTCATGGACATGTAAATTCACCACCCACGCCAGTATCATTACACCCGTCCTAAATAACGAAGTCTGAGCATGTATTCTCATTGAAGTGGTGACATGTGAATGTGCGTGACACGTAGGATAACTGCTGGACCTCACAGAAGTGCCTATCAATTCTGTACCCTTAGTGGGATACACATACAATACATGGCGTATATCTCGCTTAACCACATTTTTTTTTAACCTAATGTACAACAGGCACTTCATCTCATGTCCCATCCAATAAAAATAAAAAAATGCCTGCCGGTATATCAGCTAGGGGGGCTCACGTGTGCAAACAATGTACCCTACATTACTCACTGCGGTTCTGAAGTAGACCACTTACCTCGTCAAAAAATCTTGGTTACCGTTTTCGTAGCCCGGCAATAAGTGAGATATTAATGTCTGTTTTTAGTTTTCCAGTAGGAAAATTAAAGCTCTTTTTTTAGGGGTAAGGGTTACAAAAATGACCATAAATTTCTATCCATTCATCCCACAGAGACCAGCTACCCCTCAAATTCTTTCGTATGATATATGAATTATATAGATTGATTCAACATTAAGGTCACTAGAGGTCAAAAGATAAAAACTTGGGAATCAAATAAGAATTTCACCTTTCTCAAGAGAATGACCCACAGCACACTCCAGATCAACATTTTAGCCTTTCTGAGCATCTAATCCTTTAGAAAAAAAAAAAAGTCAAAGAACACACTGGTGTTAAATAAATGTATAATTATTAGTATATATTCCAAGCAGTACTTAATGGAAACATCTCTACTTTTAGTTCAGGTATTTTCTGCATATGCTCAAATGGTTCGAAATATGGGTAACTAAAATAATCATTACTTTGCGTCCACTCGACCTACAAAAATGACATAAACTCATAATGTTGGTCAAGAAATGCCCTTTTTAAATGATATATGAATAATTAAGATATAGTTAATATTAAGGAAACCGGAAGTCAAAAGGTCACGCATTTTGGAGTCACGAGAATTATCTCAAGATTTTTTTTTTTATAATAGAACAGAGGAAAGAAATGCAAAACGAATTTTAAAAATAATCCATACACCAGATTACTGGTGTTCTCCATTCTTAAAAAAATCTGTAACAATTGGACTTGAAAAGCTGTAGGTTCAAGTTTGGGGAGAAACAGCTCTGGGGAAGCGAGTTCCAAAGAGATGCAGTTCGGAGAATTAAAGATTTCTGATAGGCAGAAGTTGTGCAATATGCAGTGTGACATTTTAGTCATGAGCGCTACCAGATGGCCGTGTAGCAGAGGGGAAGGCATGGAGAGGTGGCACAATGGATGCAACTTCGTCTGAGAGTTTGCCATAAAAGTAACTATAAAATAATGCAAGGGAAGCTGCAATCCTTCTTATCTGTAGGGGAGGCAGTTTATTTGTAATAGCTGGGTTATAATTAATTCTAACAGCTTTGTTCTGAATTTTGTCTAGCTGTTTTAGTACAACTCTCCACATCCATTCCACGAGGGTGAGCAATATTTCAGCTGAGATTGCGCATGACTCATAAACTACAGCTAACTTCTCATCAGTGAAGAAGCTACGAAGTCTGTAGAATAATCCAAGTTTCTCTGAGGCAGTTTTACCAAGTGATCTGACATGAGAGGTCCAGCTGAGGGCACTGTTACGTGAAACCCGAAAATTTCAATACTTTTGGAGGTAGGAATATTATTGGCATTGAAGTTACTGTAGGAATCTGCCAATATCTGTCTATTAGTAAACCATATATATTTGGTTTTAACAGCATTAAATGAGACAAGGTTATTTTGTCCCCATTCAGTGATCCTACATAAGTCTTGATTTATGGAGATGGTTGTACAGAGTTGTGAGTTGTGGATATAAAACTTTGTGAATGGGTGTTTAAGTGTGAATGAACTGTGAAGTGTTGATGGATGGGATTATGGGTGACAGGTAAGAGATCATTAATATGAAATAGGAATCGGGTTGGACCCAGAACTGATCCTTGTGGCATGCTGGTGTTAACTGAGTGGAAATTGGAATTAACATTATCTACTTTTACTGCTATCTTTCTGTCGCTTAGATATGAGGAAATAAGAAGAACAAAGACGTTAGTCCCAAGTAAGGGAATTTGGTTAACAAGGAACGGTGCCACACTGTCAAAAGCTTTAGAAATATCGAAGGCTACTGCATGGGTTTCTCCATGTTGGTCAGTTGACTGATGGACGGTGTGAGTCAGGAGATTACGTATATCAATGGAGGATCTTTCGTGGTGAAATGCATACTGTCTAACACATATTAAGTTGTTGGATTCAAGATGTTTAATTATGTGCTTATTCATAAATTTTCAAATACTACCACGAGAAGTGATAGCTATTGGTCTGTATTCGGAGGAGTTAGAGGAACTTCCTTCTTCAGAACTGGATGGATATTGGCTTCTTTCCAAGAATTAGGGAATGAAGAAGTACGTATGCATTGTCTGAATAATTCAGCTAGAACAGAAGGAAGTTCTTGGGAGCACTTTTTCAAAACAATTTGAGGAAGTCCATCTGGGCCTGGAGGTTTATTGGCTGTAAATTGTCTAGGATGGATTTTAAGTATCTGGTCTGTATTTTAAGTGAAGCAATGTCGGGAGAGTCAAGTTTTATTACTGGAAAGTTGTGGCCTACTTCCAGTAACGAAGAATTTTTGAAAGTTGTACCGGCAAGGATATTCGCTTTACCACGCAGGTCGTCTGTAATATAACCATCTGAAGAGTTTGGTGGGGTAATGGGTGATGACTTGTAAAAATTATTATTGAAAGAACTGAGAGTTGAACAGAATAATCTATTGTCATTAGGACTGTTTAGTAGCCTGGATGCTTGGTTGTAAAGAAAGTTTGATTCGATGAGATTTATTACTGCTTTTGCTTGGTTTCTAGCAATTTTAAATTGTCTGAGCAATTCATATGTGTTTTTTTATTTTAAGGAAGAGTAATACGAGTATGTTAATGACCTTTGGGCTGTTGTTTTGGCACAGTTGCTATCAAACCATTTTTGGAGGTCCGATCTTTTAGTGAACTGTTGATTTAGTATGAATAATTCCATACCAACTTGTATTAAGTTATTAATGTGGGACTGAGTAGAACTGATGTCACTAGAGAAGAATGACTGCCATGGAATGTCAGCAAGATAACTTTTGATTCCACCTCAGTCTACCATACCGAAGTTGCTAAAACAGCCTCAGAGAAGGTGGATTATCGTACAGAGTCTCCAATATCTTCCCTGATGAGCAGTTTGCTATAATTTGTAAGAATCATGTGCGCTGTCAGGTAGAATATTGCTCACCTTTGTGGAATGGATGTGGAGAGGTTGCATCAAAACAACTAGACAAAATTCAGAAGAAAGTTGTTGGAATTATCAATAACCCTGCCATTACAAATAAAATACCTCCCCTACATTTAAGAAGGAATGTTGCTCCATTGCATAATTTTACAGATACTTTTATGGCAAATGTTGAGCTGATGTTGCGTCCATTTTGCCACCTCTCCATGCCTTCTCTCATGCTACACGGGCATCTGGTAGCGCTCATGAATGGAATGTTATATTGCACAGCCACATTGCAGGACTTCTGCCTATCAGATATCTTTTATTCCCCGAACTGCATCTCTCTGGAACTCACCTCCCCGGAGCTGTTTTCCCCCAAACTTAAGCTTACAACTGTTCACGTCCAAGTGCTAACAGATTTTTTATGAATGGAGGATGCCAGTATTCTGGTGTATGGATTATTTTTATTCATATGTTTTTCTTTTCTCTGTTCTGTTATTAAAAAAAAATGCCATTGGGTCACCCTGACAGGTTCAGAATGGGGAGGTGTGAGAGAGCTGACTAATGATGCTTTGATAAGATTGCGGTCGGAGGATTCAAGTGGTGACAGTACTTCTATGCTGTATTGATCTGGATTATTTGTCAGTAACAGATCCAAGAGATGGGCATTATGGTGAGGATTGTCTGGTATTCGGGATGGTTGCTTTACTACTTGTGTGAGATTAAACGAGTCTGCAAATAGTTCGCATTCTAACCCAGTATTGTCAGTCCTGGCAGAATGCAATTACCATTTTACATTATGTACATTAAAATCACCCAAAACTGTAATTTCAGTGGTAAGGGTGAGGTTAAGGTTAGCCAACTGTGGATATGGAGTCAAATATGCTGGATTCTGACGAAACATTGAAGGAGCAATTAACTACAGATATATATGGTATTATTTAGATGATTTAGTTTATGCAGTGAATAATCAAAATTAGTTGAAGTTCAAAACAGTGTCAACTGAAAATTCAGATGTGATATAACAACAGGTGTCACCCTTGTTACAGAAGTTTGTGAGGAGATGGTAATCGGGAAAACAAAATGGGGATATTTCAGTAGAGGGAGAGATTTGTGATTCTGTGAGGAACAGGGCTATGGCAGAAATGATTGAAGAAAAAAGTAAACTGAATTCAAATTGGTACTAAGACCACGGATACTGGTGAAGTATAGGGCCGAACTTGCGCTATGCCGCTGGAGAGCATGAACATTGTTTGCAATAGTCTCCGTCAGCAAAGTCGTTTGACAGCGACCAGGAGGACTCTGTTCTGCCAGCCCTGCCCTGTCGATGGTGGTAATCTGAACTACCACCGCGTTTGCTGATGTTAATGCAGCCCCCATTATTAAGGAGGAATGGAAATATGTGAGATATCTAATGTACATGTAGTGTGGTAAAGACAGTTGAAGGTAGAGGTATTTTGAGAGTATGCTGGCCTACTCTCTGTGTAAGTGAAAGCACTGAAAATGTTAAGCAATGGGACCCTCAGGACCTGGATGTGAACTCCAGCTCTTCCTGTCACCAGCTTGCCATCCCCTTCAGGAGTACCGCCCTGTTCGACTGATGCTACTGTCTACTCTCGCAGTACTCTCCAGATCCACATTTAATCCTCCTCAAGGGACAGTCCTTTTGAATGAAAATAATAAAAGACGAATAAAGTGTACTTTACTGGTATAAAACTGAAACTACACTTAATGAGAGAAATAAGATTAAAAAAAAAATCAATACGGACTTGTCTTGCGTCTGCTCATGTAATTATCTGTAGAGGCCATCTTAGAAATAAACGTTTTTCTATCCAATTTCGTGTAACATTTGATCTTATCTGAACAAAACTAGTAAACCTATTGTGCATTCCTTTCTTCTCCCTGATTTCCCTTAAAAATTATACTTTCGTTTTTTTCAAAGTATTACTTTTCTTTATTCCAAAACACAACGTTCCTAAATGATTACTGTTTCTTCATGATTATATGTAACTAAATTCCTTTTCTGTATTTTTCAGACTGGTGTTATTTAAATGAGAAGTCATGGCAGATAGGAATCCAGTGAAGCCGATGCCTGCTTAAGCGCCAGTCTCATCCCAATTTGTCAACAAAACATAGTGCATTATCTGCCAAACGTCAACTTCAAAATGTACAATAAGATCTGAAAATGGCCATAAGCAGATACATGAGGCAGTAGTAATTATAGATGATGTAAACAAGAGGCTGAAGGCCATACATAAAGGAGACTTTGTGTATTACATGAGCAACACATGTTACAAGAAGTGCACAATGAAATCCCACTTAGAAAAGTAGCTAGCAGGACATCTGAGCTTTCAACAGATAGCAGACCTCAGCGTGCTGGTCAGTCAAGCATTGCCGCACGCCCTCGCCCAACACCTGAAAGTGAAATATACTAAAAGAACTGTGTGGTATGTGAATTTGTGAAACATAAAGGTGAATGAGAAAATTATCGAATATCGGAATCAAATATGACAATGAAGTTTCTGGAAGCTTCTTTGTTCGTGCAGTATGATATTTACACCTGAGCTTGTGATCTCCAGGACATTCAAGCAATGTTTGGAGCAGATTTGTATTCCCACAAACACTGCATAAACAACTATCTTCAAAAGTATGAATGCTTGAAAGACAAAAGATGTACTAACAAAAGTCCTAGCCATAAGACAGAAGTTTGGACAAATATTATTGCCGACAGTGAGAAGAGTCTTGCAGATGGTGAAGGGTATAAACTTACTTTTGTTAGGGATGCAGTGAACAAACATCTTGAAGTGGGTAGTGTCATTAACCGTGAAGTAAAAATTCTGCACATCAATCATTCCTCAGATTAGATCAGTTTCTCCTGGGCTAATGAATTGAATGAGCCTGAGCTGTTTTTCAGAGAGAGTGTAACAAACGAAAGCGTGGCTGAAACAATTCGACATACTGATCCCATCAATCAGTGTGTGAAGATAATTAGAGAGTCTTTGTTAAATGTTGACTTTGACCTGCAGGATCGCATCTGTGATGCTAACGATTTAAAGATGTCGTGGAATGCTGCATCAGTCCCACAGCTCTTGCTTAAGTTCCTTGCTACCTTGAACTATTCTGATGCAATAGATTTTACATGTCCACTAGAACCATAAGATGAAGATTTTTTTAAAGAGACAATGAATAGAGGAAGGAAAAACAAAGGAAAAAATAAATAAAAAAAAAGGTCCATGTGCCTAAAGGCATTCTCCATTCATAAAATATTTATAACAACTGGATTTAAAATAAGTGGATTACATGTTTGAATGAAGCAACTCCCAGGAAGTGAATTCCAGAGAGTAGTAGTTCTGAGGATAAATGAATTTTGATAAGTGTAGGTTCTGCATTGCGGGGGTTAGACTGTAAGTTCATTGGCGCTCACAGCTGCCCGAGTATTTCGGGAGAAAATGTGAAGGGGAGGCACAATTAAAGCAATTTCGTCAGAGCACTTACGGTAAAAATATCGGCAAAATAATGTTAAGGATGCAACATCTCTACATACTCTTAATGGAGGAGGGTCCTGCGTAATGGCAGGATTATTGATTAATCTAATTGTTTTATTCTGAATTTTGTCCAACTGCCTCAGTGCAACCGCTCCACATTCACTCCACAGTGGAGAACAGTTATCCAGCTGAGAACGCATATGACTTTCGTATATTGTGGCCAACTGCTCGTCAGTGAAGAATTCACGAACTCTGTACAGATGACCCAATTTTTTAGAAGCATTTTTAGCAAGAGATTTAACATAATCTGTCTATCTTAGGTTGGTGTTTAGTGTGACACCTAGGACATCAATTATGGTGACAATGGGAATACTGACATCATTTAAAATTATGTGAGAGTCTGAGGGACTCTTTCAGTTGGAGAAATTAATGTATTTAGTTTTCCGAGCATTAAATGAAGCCAGATTTGTGTGTCCCCCCCCATTGATTAATTTTAGAAAGGTCCTGGTTCAAAAAAAATTCTGTGTTGATTTGGGAATTTATAATATCAGATTGTGTAAAGGAGGTACTAAATGTGAAACAGCTATGAAGTGTCGAGTCATCAGCATAAGAGTGTACTGGGTTGTGAATGACAGATAGGAGGTCATTTATATGAATACGCGAGCATTTATGGAATGAAACTGGGAATAAATTCCATCTACCATGACCCGTAATTTTTTAATATGAAGGTAAGAAGAAATTAAAGGAGCCAGTGATGCAAGGCTATAGTGTGACATCGTAGACAGTACGGACCGGTATCAAATGTTTTTGAAATATCAAGTGCTATTGTGTGTGTTTCACCATGTTGGTCTATTATTTTGTTAATCTAATGGGTAAGAAGACAGACTACAGTTGAACGTCTGTGTCTAACTCCATACTGCCGATCATTGATTAATTTATTGATTTCTATGTGCTTGACTATGTGTTTGTTTATTAGTGTCTCAAAAAATTACCGAAAACAGAAGTTATAGCGACTGATCTATAGTTTGATGGATCAGAAGTGGCCTCCTTTTTAGGAACAGGAGGAATATTTGCTTCTTTCCAAGAGGCTGGAAAACCTGATATACAGATGGATAAGTGGAAAAATTTTGCCAATACAGGAGCCAACACTGGGGAGCAATTTTTAAGTACTATTGAAGGAATTTCATCTGGACCAGGAGCTTTATCTACTGAGAGATTCTCTAATACAGCTTGTACGTATCTTGTGTAAATCTTAAAAGGGGGTATTTGAGGGGAATCAAAATTAGGTACAGGAATATTGTGATTTCCTGTATTTAGGGTTGAGTAAAAATATCAACAGGAAAGTTGGCTTTTCCAAGTGGGTCACTTACTAGAGTTCCATTGGGGGACTTTGACGGTAGTGAAGTTAGATTTGAATGAATTAAGGGTAGACCAGAATATTTTGTTATGCACCAACCTATGAGCACACTGGTATTTCTGAATAGAGATGTCGATAGATGGATTGTCTCTTTCAATTGATGTACCATACTTTACATCGAGGAAAAAAGCAAACTCCTTTCCATATTTTGAATCCCAAGCCATCTATGACTCCTGCAAAAGTGCAGCTTTCATAACAAGTTTTAATCGTTTTGATTTGTGCTCTAGTTATGATGAGCTTATGCACCACCAAAATTATATGTCCTCCTTTACAGTAGACGGCAGTTCTAATGCAGTTCCATTTCCGAGTCACTTTGACAAGAAAACGTTCACTACTGGTGCATTTGGCAGTTTGATTTCGATGAAGCAAATATGTCTGGAATGGAAACCATGATACAGTTTCAGTTGTGTTCCAAGATGAGGGAGGATCACATGCATGTAAACCAAGATGGTCTGAAACAGATGTTCAGTATAGGTTATGAGTGTTCAGTGCGGGACTAAAGTGCCAGTCACTGACATAATTCTGTAGACTAGCCAAGAAGCCAGATCTCCCTCATGAATTCAGAGTTTCTACTAGTTACCCAGTGAACCAAGATCTAATGAATGATGTCTGGACAAGAGTAGTAGCTTGGTTGTTGAGCAGAATGTACTTGTGTGAATTGACCCTCTACTCCTCAACACGCGACCTCAGAATCAGACAATGCCCTTATGGAGTTAAACTCTGTCCAGAGTGCTGAGAATATAACTGTGGAAACGTGTGGGGTTTCTTCCTGTTCTTTGCTATCCAGTGTGTGTATACAGCCATTAATAATATTCAAAATGTTCTTGAAGTCTTGACCAAACAAAGCTTCCCGTGACGTGTGATGAAGATGTGCACCATATTGCTCGTGAGATACAAGTAATTCGCCCAAATGAGTTTGAGAATATTGTGCTATGCCTTGTTTTCTTTTCATATGGCTAATGTTGCATTAGGTTGCATTGGCAGGATAAATGAAGGGCAGTGGTGCAAAAAATATACTAATAGAGAGTTATTTTCCTGGAGCGAATGTTTTAGAGTCGGTCTTAAGTGAAAAAAAAGTGAAATCTTTGAAAGGAATGCAGCTGCTAAAAGAAGCACTTGCAAGGTTAATGTGGGCAGCTTTCTGCAGTGAATACAACCGCACCAATAAATACAAGGAACTACTGGATACCCTTCAGCAAATTTAAAAAAAAAACAGCAGCAGTGTCCCCCGAGAGTGCGTCCCTTCTTTACAAGTGCCAGGGCTACATCCACTCTGAGCTTAGAGACGAGTTTGAACAGTTTATCTTGAAGAGTAGTAAGTTAAGTGACACATTCCAATATTGGTACACATAATTTTATACACCTAAACCTGAAAACATCATTCGAAGTGACTGACAGGGAAACTGGAGCCTCCAAGTACTGTACAGTACACTCGAAGTCCCTAAAAACACTCCCACCTCCTCCGACTTGGTGAGGAGCCCCTGGGTCTTTCTGCCCGGAGGCTCACCATATCCGGGCAACACACGCACGAACAAACTGGTATGAACCCTCCCTGGCTTCGGAACCAGTTATGTTATCATTTGCAGCAACTTCACTAGGTTGTAGAGGTGGATATTTTAATAATACTCCACTTGCTGTAGATGAAGAACAACACCAGTGTGTAAAGAAAGAGTATTACTCTGGGTACACGTTAACGACACAGATTGTTTGTGTGTGTGTGTGTGTGTGTGTGTGTGTGTGTGTGTGTGTGTGTGTGTGTGTGATATTTTAATAATACTCCATTTGCTGTAGATGAAGAACACCAACAGTGTGTAATTTAAAGATTTTTAATCTGGGTGCACGTTAAGTGACAGATTGTCTGCGCGCGCGCGCGCGCGCGCGCGTGTGCGTGTGTGTGTGTGTGTGTGTGTGTGTGTG
>JAGKTI010011948.1:0-12854 GCA_018397915.1 Birgus latro | reverse complement strand
TGTGTGTGTGTGTGTGTGTGTGTGTGTGTGTGTGTGTGTGTGTGTGTGTGTGTGTGTGTGTGCCAGCGAGAAAGAATTTACCACAGTATGATTTATGATTCATAATCCATTTTATCTTAATAGTTTCATTTTGTTAGCTTCATTTCTCACCTTAAATGCGCCTTAATACTGTATAATTACTTGCCAAACATAAGTATCGTGAAAAATCTCATGCTGCGGAAATAAAAACGTTTTCACAAATGCTTTTATTAATATTGGAAAAGTTACAATATGTTATTTAAAAAACATATACAAAAAAAACTAAGAGACGAGTATGCTTTTATGGCTGTAAGGGAAAATGGTCAATATTTTGTTCAGCCACCATCGGCTGCTATGACATCATGTAATCTATATGGCATGGAATCTCAGGCTTATTTCTTAATCCCGTTCACACATCCCTTGCCTTTCTCATAACTGCCTGCTTAGTCTTCGCCACTCCCCAGTCATCAACCATGTATGCCCAAAGGTTCTCAGTAGGGTTACAGTCTGCCCCTTTAGGAGGCCAGTCAAGTAAAGCAACTTCAGGGTGGGCATCAAACCATCTCTTCACTGCACGACAGGTGTGTATCGGGCTCTGGCCCTACACCATATATATAGGCTGGGGTTCTGGGATGGCATAGGCTCGTACTGAAGGGAGAAAAGATGTCTCTAGTATATTAATACACTGATCTTCATCCAAATGTCCATCAATATCTGTTAATTCACCCACTCCTCCCCACCACATCCATCCATGCAGGGAGACTGTTACGCCGCCACGTGTAGATGTCACAAAGATGTTTTTTCTCTCATAACGTCTGTTGGGCATTTGCCAACACTGGCGACCCACAGCAGCGACAGCTGTGAAGCACTTTTCATCTGTGAACATTACTGACCTCCAAAAATCCACTCCCGCATTTGCATATGTCTCAGCAAACAGTTTGCGAGCTTCTCTGTATGCCTCTGTTAAGGTTTCCTTGCGTGCTGGGACGAAACAGCGCAAACCAGCCTTCCGCATTCGCCTCGCGGCTGTTCTCGTAGTTATGCTGACGGCGGATGAGAGTGGTGATCGTTCTGCCTCTTCCAGGATCATTTGGTCTTCCTCGGGTGTGGTGACCCGTGGCCGTCCCGGTCTGGGCCGGGTGCACACTTGACCTTCGGCCTCATACCTCCTTAGCCACAGCCTTACAGTATCTCTGCTGACACCCAGGAGCCGGCTGATCTCCCTTATCCCCTTCCCTGCCTCATGATATCCAACGATCAGTGAGCGTCGTGATGTTACCTCCAGTCGATTAGCCCTTGTCCGTGGTGGTCGCGAGCGAACTTAGGCCTGCTCCTTCATACCCGAAATTAAAAGCCTTAGTTCAGTATAATATTGACCTGTAGCAAGCATCATTAACCTGTAGTAATCTTTAATTCATAATTAATGATCATGGTAATTCGTCAACCACTGTACTCACCAGGGTTCCCACTGGAAAAGATACAGCAGGGGTAGAGAGGCTGAAAGGCCAGCAGTCCCATTAAGCTACACCAAAGACTAATCACAAGCAAAGCTCACATGAAGCTGAAGAAATAGAAAACAATAGCATTAGTAGATGAATAACTTTGAATAAAACTAAAGATATTGGTTTCACCTATGGCATAAATTTTTTGAACTACATGGAACAATTATCCACTAAACAAAGGAATCGACGATTACGTCTTACCATCTACGAGTCGGTGTCTGTAGAATGGTCAAACTTCCCCTCCATCCACGATTACACCTCTGGTTCAACACTGTTGTGTGAATCTAGCAGCACTTCAGATGCTTCGTATGTTCTTTCCTAGTTGCAATTTCTGCTCCATATTTCGTATCACGTGTTTCTTAGCTATTCAGATACTTCAAACACAATAGTATAAGACATTAGAGTATACTGCAGTCTATGAAGCCAAAGGATTTGGGCTTATCTCGATAACAAACGAGATCAGTGTAACAGGACACAGTGGTTACAACGTCTTAGCCTAGGGGGTTCACAATGTATGTTCGTGCGTGTGTTACCCTTGATAGTTAGGGTGAGCCTCCGTCTAGAAAGAACCCAGGCCTCGTCTCCAGGTCGGAGGAGGTGGGAGAGTTTGTAGGGTCTTCGAGTGTACAGGTCATACAAGATCTGCTGCTCTGTTTGCAGCTTTTGATTCTACTAATTATTTGAGATGGTGCTCTCTAATTAGAGGACATGAAGAGGCTGCGAGAGACAGCACCAGAAGTGCATTCGGCATTCAAGGTTGCCAGATTTGCTGTTAAACATACCAAAGGATGGTTCAAAGCTGTAGGAGCAGACTTGGCTTTGGAACAGACCATCAACAGAGCTCAGATAAGTGCACAAAAAATTATTTTAAGTTCCCGAAAGAAGTTTGTCACCATGTGGGAACTAACATACCATGAAATGCTGGCGATTGCAAACCTCTACAGAGAACTAGCTGGTCTGGATGGTTCCTCTTATGAGTTAGAAGTGAACAGGGCATTCAGCAAATCAGCAACAGAGTAAGGAGGCCAACATCCAAGCCATATTAGATGTTATTGAGAAGAATGAGAATCCTTTTATCATTCCAAAGAAGGAGAAAAGGCTGCACCGTATTCTAACTAAAGAGGTCATGTCAGAGGAAATCAGAGAGCAGTTGGTTCATGAGTGTAGAGAGAATTGGGAAGGACAAGTATGAGAAACTACACAGAGAAAGAATCGTTGAAAAGACCACTCGATTGTCAGACACAGTCCATCGAACCAAACTCAAAACCTTTCCTCCAGTTCGTAAAGAATCCCTGTATGAGACTGACCCTAGCCCGTCACGTCCCGACCGATTTCCAACCTACCATACCACAAAATCCCGAGCATTTTAGGATTTTTTTTTTATTATTGTCTCAAACCTTCGCTTTTGGTGAGAAACATCGAAAATTCATAGAAAAATCGCGATCAAATGTTTAAAACTGTTGATACAGGTGTCATGCAACCTTACGTTTTCCTTCTTTTTCAGGGTATCTGGCTAAAGAAAACGAACTATGGCAGGGTTAATTAATTCAAGACACTTTCAATTACGTATTTATTTATGTACAGTATTTGGTACGAATTTATGTGTATTAACAGACTATATTGATTTTAACACATTTATATAGGCAATAGAAGCATTGTTCAGTCACCAAACACATACACATATGGCACCTTCCTTTATGACATTACCACCTCATCACTTCTGTTTGTTTCTTGCTCAAGCTTCTTTATTTCTTTGTCCTCCACCTCAGGAATCACTTTCACCGTGAATTTCGTCATTGGAGAGACCGTGGGGCAACAGACCTTTACTGGCCAGCTTACTGCTAACAGGTGAATTGCCCAGTGGGGGGGGGAGGGGGGAGAGCGGGTTAGGTGGGGCCAGGCAGTATCCCCGCTTGACAGCAGGTAGAGGAAGGTCTCCCACATATGCCTACCAAAAATCACCCATGAAACTTGAAAATTGTGCAAATTATGACCCTTGCAATTGCGCGACATACACATACGTCGATGGGTGTAACTGTGACAAAACATCGCGACGTACTCTTACGTCGATGGGACTCGGCGGGCTAGAGACTGCAAAGGAGCGATGGATGACGATGAGTGAATTCTTGCAGTACGATGTGTGTTCAACATCCTCTCTCATTGATAGTGAAGGCCTTTTGACTAAGCCGATGTCAAGTCATATTATCCACGAACTTGCAACTCATCTCAATGATCAGGGCCCGAAAACACCGACAACTAATAACTCAGCAGGAACTTGTCATGTAGTTGATGTAATTGCAAACATTTGGAAGATCCAGAGAAAGAGATGCAAGAACTTTGATGAATTCTCCAGTGCCTTGTTAGATTATGTTTCCTCAACAGCAAAGGATGCCTCATTCATCGATTTTGTTTTTGATTCGCATATAGAATAATCTGTGAAGGGCTCTGAACGGCAGACAAGAGAAGACTTTACGGATAAAATTACATGATATATTATGGAACACCCTTATCCCTCGAGAAATGGACAAGGGTTCGCCAGCCAGTGTCAATGGAAATTAGAATGCCTAATCATGAAGATGCCTTTATACCAAACTGGAGTACCCCTAAGACGGAGATCATTGTGAGTAACTTCTGTGGACTCAATAACATTGCCGTTCCTTGTTGTTCAACAAGAGGACCACCAGAGGTTTCGAAACTGAACTTAAATGTAGAAGAAACTGATTCAAGGGCTATTCCACATGCCATGCATGCCGTAAAGTGTGGTATAACCAGAATCATTGTACTCTTACCAGACACCGATGTATTCGTACAGCTTATGATCTACTGGAGTGAGCTGCAGGCATATGAGCTTGAAGAACTCTGGTTGAAGGCTGAGGTTGACGACACCACCAGATTCACTCCAGAACACATCCTTGCCAAAAAAAAAAAAAAAATGGACGGAGTTTGTGCCAGGTCTTGCCAGCTATCCATACAATAAGTGGATGTGATTGCACTAGCAAAGCTGAGACGAAACATGCTGCCCAATGACGAATCCTGAGATATACGTAAGGGATTTCGCTGTGATTACTTGTAACCTGGATACAGTAACTGATGAAGCAGAAGGGTATCTCACCCAGGCCTTAAAGAAAGGAACGACTTTAAAGACTATGGATCTACTCCGAAGCCACAATATTTTCACAGAAAGCACTCATGCTTGCAGGATCTGCCACCAACAAGCCATGCCATTAGACTGCACATCGAGAGAGCATATTTTCCAACTCATCGGATGGTGTCTGTCTTCTCATCATGTGAATGTCATAATCCAAGACAGTATGGTTATGAAAATGTTGATGATCTCTTGGTTCCAACTACTAGGAACAATCGTATTCCCACTGAGCTTGCAGTCTACTGTATATGTTTGAAGTCTGCAAATGTGAGGTGTTTGAAACACCCTGTTTTGTCAGAGTGACTTAGAAGATTGTTCAAGATGCAAAAATGTATTTGACGTTTTACAAAAGAGAGTGGTTGATTCGTAAATTTATGAACTGATGAAAACAGATCTGCATCACCATAAACTCATTTTTTTTATTTTGTATTTTTCATTTACTGTATATCCAATAATACTTTTAGCTGCACCACATCTTCCTTAAGTGACTTTACTAAATAATCAGATAGCAGAATTTTTAACAGTTTTATTTCTAAAGATTTTATGTTACGTAATCAGTTTGAAAGTTTTTGTTGCCATTTTGTATTCTTAGGTTCTAAATCAACAAAGTACAGGTACACTACGTTAAAAGCGTTACATTCCTTGCCTTCCATACCATACTAAAGCGTTGATTTTCACAGATGATAAAATGTAAATCTGGAGTATGTCGAGGGTCATTTTCTTTAGATAGATAAATATTTTACGTGTTCCCAAGTTACGTGGCCTTTTGACCTCTGGTGACCTTAATATTAACTCAATCTAAATTATCTATATATCATTTAAAAGGGCATTTCTGGGCCGACATTATTAGAGTCATATTAGTTTTGTAGATTGAATGGATGCAAAGTAATGGTTATTTTCGTTATTCATATTCCGAACCATTTGAGCATGTGACAAAATACATGATGAGATGTTTTCATTTAGTACTACTTGGAATGTATGTCAACAAAGTATATTTCTTTTAAATCAATGTGTTCTTTGACTTATTTTCTAAAAGATTAGACCCTCAAAAGGGCTAAAATGTTGATCTGGAGTGTGCTGCTGGTTATTTTCTAAAGATAGGCGAATTTCTTATTTGACACCCAAGTTTTTTACCTATGGACCTCTAGTGACCGCAATATTGAATCAATCTTTATAATTCAAAAATCATGAAAGAATGTCTCAAGACCAACTATTTTAGGGGTAGCGGTCTCTAAAGGATGAATGGATAAGAAAGTTAGGTAATTTTTGTGACTCTTAACCCTAAAAAATGACTTTAATTTTCCTAGCGGAACCCTAAAAACGGACCTTAATATCTCACTTATTACCGGGCTATAGAAATGGTAACAAAAGTTTTTCAATGACGTAAGTGGCTACATAAAAACAGCAGTGGGTAACTTTGGGTACACTGCACACGGGAACACCCCAAGCTGATGCATTATACATCCATGACGTTCGACTTGATGACGCTTACAACAGCCAGTTGATGTACTCTATTTTATATTTTTTAATCAAATGACGACGCGCTACTGTTGATGTAGATAGATAGATAGATAAAGATAGATAGATAGATAGATAGATAGATGGACCGATAGATATTGGCGGAGTTTCGGCTCAACATTTCCTATTTGGGGCCTGGCGAGGGTGTGATCCTACTGTATGTAAAATTTGATTTTAAGTGAGGTCTATTTTCTACAAGATGTCGACAAAACGCCTTTTACCTACCCAAAATCAGGATTTTTAAACACTGACATATACCGCTAGCACTCAGTTGACACCTGAGCCGAAATCCCCCTTTAATCCCTGAATTCTTATTTCCTGAATCCATGTTTTCATCGCCTGGTATTTTCTAAGAACTGAATCTTTCTGATCGTACTCTGGAATCATGTAAAACTTAAGAATCTTAAGTTTTACAAGAGTACAATAGGCGCCGCTCTTGGCTCCAAAATCTCAGTCAGACTGAGTGGTTTACGACCTCCTAAGTACAGATACACGCCTATTCTTCCTCGAACCCTAATGGAGCGTGACCTCTGGCTTAAGACTTTATGGTCATTGAGGACTTTTGGTTACAGCTTCTGACCTCATCCTTGGCCACATTAAAGATGTCTGGCTATAGATAGTATAAGACTCATATCCATATGTACTCTGATGAAGTTTCACCTATTTTCGTATTTTCCTTTTCTGCACCCGAATCATAATGCAGGTTATGATAATGATGTTGATGGTAACGATAGTGATGCTTATTATAATCCTTCCTTCTTCCAGCTAGAATATGATAGTAAACTGCCCCAAGAGAAACACTGGGATACTTAGGGCCATAATGGGCAAGAATGACCTTTGCCGTCCCCAGAGCTGCATTATGTGAACAATATACTCCAACCATTCCTCTTACTTGCACCAGATTTGGGACGTAAAGTTGGAGCACTTTAACCCACTTGACCCATTGACGTTCATTTATTGGTGATATGATTATCACCAAGGTAGCCTAGTAGAGTTTCTTGTAACCATGGATATAAGTATTTTGTTTTATTACGCATGGCATTGTCACTCCCCGCATTAATTGTGTATATGGTGGCTGCCATATGATGATACATATTATCAGTGTTGTAGTCAAGACCAGGCACCGACGAAGACCAAGACTAAGACCAGACCCTCCGAGACCAAGACCAAGACCAAGACCAGACTCTCCGAGATCAAGACCAAGACCAAGACCAGACCCTCCGAGCCCAAGACCAAGACCAAGACCGGACCCTCCGAGACAAGACCAAGACCAAGACCAGACCCTCCGAGACCAAGACCAAGACCAAGACCAGATCCTCCGAGACCAAAACCAAGACCTAGACCAAGCCATCGTACTCATGGACAGCTGTAACTACCTCAGGCGAAAGCTGGCTTTCGGAAGACTAATTTTCGCATTTCTCTCCGATCTTTACCCGTGTCCAAACGTTCCATACACAACATATTCATATTACGTTTCTCGTAAACAGTCGAGGGTGACTACCTATTTTTCAGGATAATTACACAAGCGACCGAAGGGGTTTCGCGATACAGAGGTGGGAAGCAAAAATTTGTAATAAATATAAAATATATAACTGACTTCCATAAGTGCTCCAAATACTTCTTGCGGTCGTACCCACTAAGAGAACAATTTTCACGAACTTTCCCCTCTTGAAAGGGGCCTTCATTCGAGTCTGCTCACTGCCCTTCTTACTACAGCAGATAATTTATCGGCCCCCAGGTGGCCTCCCCACTTTAGTGAGGCTAGAAACGCCACTGGGCCACATGGCCATGGCCCCCCGCTCATAGGTGAATAAGTTGTATGAAATACGAGGGTAGCTGTGAAACACTAGAAACTATTCGGATGTCTTCTAAAAAGGTCAAAGAAGTCACTGCAGGCCTCCATGATAGCCATTTGGAAGCTCTGAATTGTCATAATTTGAAAGGTTGGAAGCCACTGATGTCTGACATGGTACCCATCTCTCCAGAATCCTGGCTACGCCCCTGTAAAGGAGGAAATATATTTGCAAAATTTAATATATGTAAACAACTGAACATCTAGGTAAAATATTTCTGCTTTCATTGCTTCCTTGGCATGAAGAAACAAATATAGGAAAATATAAATTTTTGTGGTTACCTTTTCCGAGGGAACTAGCAAAACCTGTGGTGTACGTGTACGAAGGGTGCGGGGATTGCATACTCCATACACGTGTATGAAGTACATGGAGGTGAACAGAGCTGCAAACATGCGTGCGTGCAAAGGGTGATTATCATTGCGGGAATGGCCACGTCATGCATGCTCTCTCGACTCGCACGCACGCTATCGGCGCTCGCAGGGCTCAGCTCACGCATCATCGCCGTAGCGCTAGCCAGGCAGTATCTATAGACAGTACAACGCTGTATGGCGAGCCGTGAATCGAATCAGCCATGATTTTTCTCCGTGTATGATCATAAATTACGACCTTCCCCAAGCCTTTGTAATGCTGGTCTCGACCTGGTCTCAAGCCAAAACTCCGAGACCAGAAACTTCGAGACCAAGATCAAGACCAAGTCCACGTCAAGCGAGACCAAGATCAAGACCAAGACCACATCAAACTGGTCTCAAGACCGGTTTCGAGACCTACAACACTGCATATAATTATCAAGTAAAGATACACTTTCTGACTGAAAGGCTGTTTTACCTTTGAAGATAACGCCAATAGTATTTGTAGTACTAGTGGATACGTATAGGCCAGAACTGGGGTTATTGCACCACCAACCAATCTGTTCTTTGCAAGTTATATGTGCATGAACCAGAATGATTTTTTAAAAATATCAGAACAGAAGAAGGAAAAAACAAATGAATAAAAAAAAATCCATACATCAGATTACGGGTGTCCTCCATTCATGAAATATCTGTAACAGTTGGACTTGAACAGCTGTAGGTTGAAGTTGGGAGGGAAATAACTCTGGGGAAGCAAGTTCCAGAGAGATGCAGTTCGGAGAATAAAAGAATTCTGATAGGCAGAAGTTCAGCAATATGGCTGTGTGACATTCCAGTCACGAGCGCTGCCAGATGCCTGCGTAGGTGGGGGAAGGCATGAAGAGATGGCACAAAGGACGCAACTTTGTCTGAGCATTTGCCATAAAAATATCTGTAAAATAATGCAAGGGAGGCAACATTCATTCTTACTTGTAGGGGAGGTAGTTTATAATACCAGGGTTATTAATAATTCCAACAGCTTTGATCTGAATTTTGTCCAGTTGTTTTAATGCAAACTCTCCACATCCATTCCACAAGGGTGAGCAATATTCAAGCTGAGAGAGCACATGACTCTTATAAATTATAGCTAACTGCTCGTCAGTGAAGAAGTTACGGAGTCTGTACAATAATTCAAGTTTCTTTGATGCAGTTTTAGCAAGTGATCTAACATGAGAGGTCCAGCTGAAGGCACTGTTAAGTGGGACGCCAAGAATCTCAATACTTTTGGAGATGGGAACATTGGTAGCATTGAAGATAATATACGAATCTGGCAATATCTGTCAATTAGTAAGCTGTAAATATTTGGTTTTACTAGCGTTTAATGAGACAAGGTCGTTTTGCCCCCATTCACTGATCATAGTTAAGTCTTCATTTATGGAGATGGTTGTACTGAGTTGAGAAATAGAGGTATTAGACTTTGTAAATGAGTGTTTGAGTGTGAATGAATTATGAAGTGTTGAGTCATATGCACATAAATGGATGGGATTGTGGGTGACAGATAAGAGATTATTAATATGAACCAGAAACAAGGTTGGTGCCAGAATTAATCTCTGTGGCACGATGGCATTAATTGAGTGGAAAATGGAATATACATAATCTACTTTTACTCTTACTTTTCTGTTGCTGAGTTATGAGGCAGGCAAAGGAAAAAAAGACGTTAGTCCACAGCAAGGGAGTTTGGACAGCAGGGAACGGTGCTATACCCTGTCAAAAGTTTTAGAAATATCAAGGTCTACTGCATGAGTTTCTCCATGTAGGTCGATTTACTGATGGATGGTTTGAGTCATGAGATTGAGTATGTCAATGGTGGATCTTTCGTGGCGAAAACCATATTGTCTATCACTAATTAAGTTGTTGGATTCAAGGTATTTAACTATGTGCATATAGATTAAAATTTCAAATACTTTACCAAGACAAGATGTAACAGCTATTGGTCTGTAATTAAAGGGGTCAGAGGAACTTCCTTTCTTTGTAACTGTGTGGATATTGGCTTCCTTCCATGAATTAGGGAATGAAGAAGTACTTATGCATAGTCTGAATAATTTATCTAGAACAGGGGCAAGTTCTGGGGAACACTTTTTCAGAACAATTGGAGGAATTCCATCTGGGTCTGGAGCTTTGTTGGTTGGTAAATTGTCTAGGATGGATTATACGTATCTGGTCTGTATTTTAAGTTTTCATCATGAAGGGACTTGCATTTTGTTAATTTTGTCAATGCAAAAGGGAACCTCATTGATGAAAATACCTTATTCTCATTGTGATTAGCTTCGCATCTACATATTTCCTTTTCATCTCCAACACACACGTACAAACCCCGACAGCATTCCCTCCTCTCCTGTCGTATTTATCCAAGAGTGCAGTAATACGTGTTTTACATCCATATATCTCTCCATCCAGCAAAGCACTGCAGCCAACAAAATAATCCATTTCTTTTACACTTACTCTTACTTTGCATCACAAAGTTATAATGAACAAGCCAACAACCAATTAAAACATTCACCCAATATTACATTTACGGCTGAACCAACAAAATTTGTTTCTTTGCAGTCTCTGTGGCCAATTTCTTGTAAACTATTACCGCCTTTCTTATGTAAAGTTAGCATATCCCAACCTGTCTTTGTTTCAGATGCCCAGTACATTACCGCCCCCCAAACGCCCTTATATCAGGATAATATTTTGAAATAAACCTTTATTGCACTCAATTTACTAATCCCACAACATCTTTACTCACATTGCTAAGATCCCTGCCCTTGCCCCACCACCTACCACCTTTGCAGCCAAGCTCAACCACTTGTTTGCTCTCAACGCCTATTCCTTTACGCCTGCTTTTGACAATATCAAACATCCCACAGGTCGCTGGGTCGATGAACATGCTTATCCACATCTGCCGTGGGTACAAAATAACGTCGTATGATTTCTCACTCTTCTTGGTGTAATTCATTTCGCCCCTAATCAGTGGTGTACTTATTTTTCTTCTTTATCTGCTGTTAGCATTTTTGAGGTCTAAAATAATTTTGTGCGTTCCAAAGATTGTTCACTAATCCTTTCCTCTCTCCCACGTTTCCCTCGTAGTTTTCCTTTAAATACTATCCTCACAAGATATCTTTGGCAAGAATCATGGCCAAACCACTTTCTCTGTAGACTGAGAATGCTGGTGATAAGTGACGTTTCTTCTGCCACTTCCCAGAACTTACTCATTAGTAAATCTTTCTAACAATTTCTCAACAGTCTCCTGAAAAAACGTATTCTACAAGTATTCTGTCTGTATTTATAAGTTGATTTCAAAGTTCAGATTTGTGTGCCGTAGAGGAGTGCACTGCACTCGAACATCGTCTATACACATTTCTTCAGACTGACACTGACATTGCTGGATAGCAACACTGTTTTCTTGTTGAATAATAGATTTCCCATTTATGGACAAATTCCCTTTCACATGAGTCGTCAATCATCGATATAACTGCCAGTTATATGAAATGGAATATTTGTTCAACTAATTACGCTTTGTCGTATATTCAAAAGTTCATCTGTGTTCATATCATTGCTTATTACTTTCGTCATCTGTACATTGATAAACATACCACATTTAGTCTTTGCAGGATGTCCAACATGAATTGTTATCCATGTGCTGCTCCATCTTTGAACACCTAATCGTTTCCAAATCTTACTGCATACGAAAAACGATCTCCGACTTTCACTTCTTCGCTCACTTCATCCAAGGCTTCCTTATCATTCCCAGGCTTACAGTTCTTACAGTAATAACAGGTTCAGATTCCATTCCGTTCACCCAGTTTGTAGGCATCTGAGCAACGTATAAGGTGACAGCCAATCTTAAGTCCCTCCAGTCATTCAACGTGTCAAACATTTTTATGTCTCTTTCTTTCTTTCCTTCATAGATTCCATTTTCTTCACTATTCTTTCGATTATGTATATTTATTCTCTGCGCTCTGTAGATACTTTTCACATTATTATCCATATTTTCCTTCTCTACAAATTTTCCATCGTTTCGCAGTTTTATGATTCATTTTCTTGCCCCATCCTCTCAACGCTCCCTACCCTCGCTCTTTCCGCCGTCCACGCCTCGCCTCTCACCTGAGTGAGTGAATGTGGGAGGGAGGAATATGAAGGCAAAATGAGCACGTTTTTTACCTTTAACTCCAGCGAAATGGGCCTGGTGAGAATGATGGGTGAGAAGAAAAGAGCTATTTTTCATGTCCTTTTTCTTTTGAATATGCAGTAAGGAAGCATTAATGAGAGATGCAGGTTATTTCTAGACTCATAGATTTTTTTTTTTTTATGCAAGGAAGAAGGAAGCAAAGATCATGAGCCCGCATACCCTTCCTTCCAAGAAAAACCAAAAACAATACAAAAGAGAGCCAAATACAAGATCCATTAATTTCGAGATGCCTGGACACACTGCGTTTGAAAGACTGGA
>JAGKTI010011947.1:11003-25436 GCA_018397915.1 Birgus latro | reverse complement strand
CTATATTGTTTTACTTACTTACTGCCATAATTTCGTTTATATATATTTCCCCTCTCACCTTCCAGGTCCTTTCTCCGCTTTTATGAATTCGTTTCCATTTTCGCTCACTGAGGTGCCTTCCTTGCCTTGCCTCCAGACTCTGAAGGCTCATAAAATTTCCAGTTTGGTTGTTTTTTGAATATTTTTTTATAGTCTGAAAATTATTATGATTAGGAGGAGAGCTACGTTTGAGGCACAAGTACTTTGGGAGATTTTTTTTTTTTTTACTGTACATGTCTTCCGAAATATGTTTTTAAAATTGTCTGGGAGCTTATATGTTTTGAACTGTTAATTTGTCATGAATGTTTGTTGGAAAACTTCTGTGCTTCAGATATTTCTCTATAATAGGAAAGTTTTTGCTTTACCAATGTTTATATTTACGTTTTTTTTGGGGGGGGGGACAGCCTGAAGGAGTTTTTTTTTTTTTTTAAGTTTCAGGGGAATGAGATATGTAGCAAATAGGCCGTGCAAAGGTGATCGTACGGCTATTAGATACTTCTTTCTTATTGCAAAAGCCAATTCTTTATTAATGTTCTACTAATTTTTCTCTCTGGGCTTTGCAGATTTTTTAATCACTTGTTTTGACTGTTTTCGTATTATATCGTTCCAGTAAAATTATGTAACTTGTCATTTGCTTTTGCTGACTTTTTCATATTTTTCATTTCCGTTTTTTTTTAAATCGAGATTGGACTTTTGTGCATTAATTTTTACAGTATTTGTGTTATTTCTTTAAATGTAAATAGTGTTGTATTAATTCTTATTCTGGTTCTTACAAAATTCCAGTATTGTACTTCTTGTACTTTTTTTTACTTTTTTTTTAGTACCATTCCGTATTCCTGTACTTACCATTTCCCAATATTACCACAGAACCCTTATTTCCGTACTGTCTTTTATTTTCAGTACAGTTCTAAGTGATAGTAGTGACTTTGCGATCCTTTATTCTCTATTCTTTTTTTTATCCCCAGTGTTATTCAGTTTTCAGTAAAACTTTTCTTTCTCTCTCGCACTGAGCCGGGAAGTTTGTAAGGTCGTTGGTAGAACAAGCAATAGCAAATTTCCTTTCTGTCCTCCTCCACCGTATTTACTGTCGAGTTTTCGTTTTCGTCCCGTACTAACTCGGGGTCCTTGAAATGTTAGGATGTTAAAAGTCACAAAGTTTCTGGCCCTTGGAGGTGGCTGGGACAAGTTTTAAGGTCAACATTGATTGGAGTGCTGCGTTGGGCTCTGGGGAATTTAGGCGCAGTTTGCCCTAATTATCCTCAATTAAAAAAAGATTATTGTTTAGGTGCAAGTTTGAGAGCGTCTTCTGCATCTTCGTAAAAATGGACTTTCCCTTTTCTTCTGCCTACATATACCCGCCTACAGCTGCACCACCTTCACTGTTCATATCTGTGTCTATTCTTTCTCTGCCCACATCCTCTCCCTTCTCTCTCTGTCACATACCCTACTCTCTCTCTACCCACACCTTTTCCCTTTCTTCACACCTCCTCTACCCTTTCTCTACCCACAAATGCTCTATCCTTTCTGTGAATACATCTGTTCTATCCATTCTCTATCACACCTGTCCCACATTTGCTCTACACACGCCTGTCCCCATTTTTTTCTTGCCCATACTTCCCCATTGGTATTTTCATTTGGTGCAGCCACAACCTCACATTAACGAAATCCGGACTTATCTAGCCAAAACTAGAAGCCGCAAAAGCTTCTAGGTATAATTAGTGTTTCAAAGACAAATGTGGTTGAATGTGAGGATGCTAAGGGGAAGCAGGAATGCATGATGAAGATACATTTACACTTATTTCTAGCTAACTAATTTAAGCAAAAACTCTTCTATAGTAATTCCATCTCAGAATACTAGGTCTTTCTTGAATTTAACAATGCCTCTCAAATAATATTAAATGATCTACCTCTTATATTTTGAATTGTTTCATGAAAGCTTACTAATTATTTACTAGATGAACTTAGAATAACTATAAACTATGCCTATTACAACGCCTACGCACACACGCACGCACGCACGCACACACACACACACACACACACACACACACACACACACGTGTGTGTGTGTGTGTGTTTCACCACTACTATCCGGGGGAATATATTTTTATTTAATGGAGTTGTTCTTAATAGTTATATTTACGTAGGTCATTGATAAAAAATCTTATCCATAGATAATAAAATTGAAAATAAAAGGACGCAATGTGTGTGCAAAGCAGCAGTTGAATATCAGAATACCATTAAAAGTCGCTACAAATATGTGTGAAAGCAGTGGGTCATCCTAATGCAGTCTCCGGTTTATGATTCACTGACTAGAAATGATGTGCAGCACGTAAGGGGGCCGCTTAGGGAACAGACTGTGAAGTCGATGCTTAGAGTAAGAAAAAATTATCCGATCGTTCTTCCCCAGTGGTTTCTCTACACCTTCCACGTAGCACAGTGACGCTGGCCGCATTCAGCTCCAGACGTAAGCGTACCCGCCTATCGGTCCCTTTCATTCGACTGCCGTGTTAAAATCCTCTCACAACTTTCCACATTCAACTTTGGGAACTGCCAGCCCGTTCAGTCTACAGTCCGCTAAATTATAGGATTTTTGTCACCGCATCTATTTCTCCGTTTTCCATATTCTCCCTCATTTACTCTGAACAGCTAACTTTTCACTCTAACTCCCTAAGACCATACGTTTGCAGCTGTGTTCATAGCCTACTCATTTTTATGTTGCCTTGATAGAAGGTATATAGGCATACTTCGTCCAGTCTAAGTTGGTGGAAACATTCGTCAATTTCTATGACTTACTTCCCGTGGCTGAAGAGCAGAACGAGACACCGAGGTTACACGTTGTTTACATGGTACTTCCTCGCGACTAGCATCATGTTCTAGTGTTAATCTCGTGTTATATCTCAGCATGTGAAGAGAGGGCAATTACAGACCAAGGCACTTCTCCCCCCTCCCCCGCAGGTCAAAGAAATTAAATAAAAACCACGAGAAAAACCTGAGGTACAGCAATTGGATTCCAGCGAGGGGCGCAAAAGAAGTTTCCTCGTTGGTTAATGTCCTCAGGCTCTGAACGTACCCCCGCCTCACCGACATGCTTCACCGACTTGAAAGAGAGAGAGAGGGGGGGGGGAGAATACAGGGCTGGCGTGGTGTGATGGGGGAATAGAGGACTAGTGGGGTGTGGCAGGGAAACAGAGGGTTGGTGTGGTGTGGTAGGGGAACAGAGGGTTGGTGTGGTGTGGTGGGGGAACAGAGGGTTGGTGTGGTGTGGTGGGGGAATAGAAGACTGGTGTGGTGTGGTGGGGAAATAAAGGGTTGTGTGGGGAGGGGAGAAAAGGCAGATCCTGTGTGGAGAGAAAGGTTTTAAAGATGGAGAGCTAATGTGGTGGGAGTGAGTGGGATCTGGTGTGCTGAGAGAGAGCGAAGGTCTGGGGTGAAGATGAGAGAGAGATGAGGTCAGGAGCAGAGAAGAAGGGCTAGTTAAGGGGGGAGGGAGGGAGAGACAGACAGACAGATAGAAAGACAGAGAGCGGAGGTGAGGGTTGTAGAGGAAAAAAAGAGAAATGATATGGAAAAAGATAGTAGGAAGGTTATTAAGGAGAGAGAGAGAGAGAGAGATAAGAGAGAAAAGGAGTGAAGACAGAGGAGAGGAGAGGAGAGGAAAGGAGGGGAGGGAATGGAGGAGCGAAGGTGTGATAGGAAGCGAGAGAGGAGATGGGAGGAAAGGAAGGGACAGAGAAGATGGGAGAAGATGAAAGAAGAGGAATGGAGGAAAGTTAGGAAGGGAGAGATAATCTGGAAAGAGAGGAATGAAGAGAGGAGAAGAAGGGAGGAAGGAAAGGGAGAAAGAGAGATTGTAAGATGAGAAGAAAGGAAAGGGGAAGAGAAAGATTGAGTTTAAGGACGGAAGAGAAAGTGGAAGGAGAGGAGAGTATAGGGTGGGGGGAGAATGTGGAAGGAGGCGAAGGGGGGAGAAAAGATAGGAGGAAAGGGAGGGAAGAGAGGGAGGGAGGAAACGAAGAAATGGAGAGAGAAGAGATATGAGGAAATGAGAGGGATGAGAGAGAATTAGGAGAGGAAGAGATGGAGAAGATGGAAGGAGAGAAGAGGATGGAATGGATAGAAAAGGTAGGAAGCGAGGAAGGAAGGGAGAGAGAAAATAGAAGGAAAATGGGAGAAAAGAAGGAGAGGAGAGGGAGGGAGGGAGACGAAGGAAGGGAGAGGGAAGAGAGGAGAGGAAAGGGAGGGAAAAAAGAGAGGAGAGGAAGGAAGAGAGGTCCAGGGTCAGTGTCTTGTATCAAATGGTTTACGAGCCCTGGAAGAGATCATTACGAGGCAACAAATATCGCTGATCCAGGGCCCGGCTCGCCTTACCTTATATAACGAGCACGGTGTGGGCCCATTTACTACCTCCTCTCTATTTCACTGTGGTGTGGTGTGCTGTGGTGTGGTGTGGTGTGGTGCAGTTACTACTGGTCCTCCTTTCACTGTGGTGGGGTGGTGATGTGGTGTGGTGCGATGTGATATAGTTACAATGTGATGGTGCTGTGATGTTGATTCTGGTGAAGGTGGTGTGCAGGTGTGTTTGTGGTGTAGTGATGTGATGTGCTGGTGTTGCCTATTGGTGTGATGGAATAATGATGGTTTGTTGTTGTATGTTGTGGTATGGTGACATGATTGTGTAGAATTTTGATGGTGTGCATGCAGTGTGTTGTAATGCCGTGGTAGCTGAGTCTGCGGCATTCTTTTTTTTTCTGCTTGGTGATGCAGTGTTGATGTAATATGATATTTACTGAAAATGTGATGAAGTGGTGGTGTGGTGATAATTATGTAGGATAGGAATGTGGTGTTGGTTTAGTGATGAAGCTGTTTTATGAGTTGTAATGGTAGTGTGCTGGTAGTGTGAAGTATGTAGTTTAGTGATGTGGTGGCGATACTACGTTGGTGATGCTATAATGCTGGTGATATAGTTGTACTGGTTGTGCCGTGGTGATGATATTGCAATGGTATTGGTGATGCTGTGGTGCAATGCTGTTATGGTGGAAGAAAATAAGGATATACAATATTCTGCATGGTAAAAATGAACATGAATTAATGACGCAATCATAAAACTACCACGATACAGACGTGAGCAGCTTGGATATCGCTAGAGATTAGGTACAGACACCGAGATATAGCACAACTGACTGTCATTAATGTGTGGCATCATCTAAATTCCTTTCAGTTAAGTGTGTTAAGTAAGATTCAGAAAACTGTAAAGGAATAAAGTGAGCGGGAGCAGTAGGTGTAGTCCAGTGTGTATGCAACCTACTGTTTGGACTGATTTCCTTTGCTGGAGAGTGTGGGAAGCAGTGAATGTGGGTAGAAGAGAATGTAGGTATGGGAAAAATAATGTGAGGGAAAGTGTAAGCAAGGTGAGTGTAGGAAGGAGAGAGTATAGACGTGCGACAATGTTCGTAGGGGGAAACGTGGGAGGGAATAAGTGTGGGTGAGGCAGAATATAAGTAGGAGAGAGGTGTTGATGACAGCGTTGGTAAAATCCTATGACGTATATGGTAGAATTAGTGGTAAAGTGGTGACGGGGGCAAAGGCGTGGCCGAAATACCAGGTTTTTACACTGGCGTATGAAAGAAAAAAAATACAATAAATCTCCCGGTTGGCAAGGCAATGAGTTCTTAAAGCAGTGGTATCATTGGACTTCACCCTTCAAATTCGATGACGTCATGTTCCGTTTTAGAGTTGCCGTTTACAGACGATGTCATTAAGGTTCAAAAGAATAATTAATATCCAGCTAAATTTAAAAAAAAAATAAAACTTCCGGTGAGTAGAATAGAATGTGAATAAGAGGAAAATTCCGCAGTAAATGCCATCAGATTAAAGGTGTTGTGGTGGGATGTCCAGGATCAATATAGATGTTGGAATGAGAGCAGGAAGTGACTCTTGTAGGAACAAATCGCGTGATGGTAGTATCCAGGCTGGTGTAAAAAAAAATATGTCCTCTTTCTCTTTTCTTCCTATCTAGTAACGACTCTTAGAACTAGACAGGCTAGATACAAGCTTCACTATCCCTTTTACTGGTAGGGTGCTCTCCTAAACTGAAGAAAACCATCTAGATATAGTAAAAATATTAGATAAATGACATCTCAGGTTTGAAAGGCATAATTGTTGTTTCTTTCACTATGATGATGTCTCTTAGTATTCTTTCCATCACCATACGAGACTGTTCACTCTACTAAAGACCTTTTTAACTAGTGGGCTTAAAAATATCCTTCACAAATGTACATATCTGTTCCTAAGTTGAGTAATCTGGGAGTAACAAGAATAAACAAATGAACAGTGTTATTGTCGTTATTGTCGTGAAGCAATAAGTCAGCAAAATATATAAACGGAAAGTGTATGAATAATTATAGTGTATATTCATCCATCCTTCCATCCTCCTGGACAATTTGCTATGTTCTAAAGGGAGAGAGAAGGTAGTGACATGTGAAGATAAGAGTGTAAGGAGGTATGGCTCTCTCTCTCTCTCTCTCTCTCTCTCTCTGTGTGTGTGTGTGTGTGTGTGTGTGTGTGTGTGTGTACGTGAAGCGCATGTAGGCTATATTAGTGTACAGGCGGGAGGAGGGTGACTACAAAAGAGAAAGGAGTGTAGGTTACGAGAATGTGTAGGCTGGGAAAAATGTTGGTGAGAGAAAGTGTAGGTAGGAGAGAGTGTAGGTAAGGGAAAGTGTTGGCAGAGTGTATGTAGGAGAGAGTGTAGGTAGGAGAGAATGTTGGTGTGTGCGAGTGTAGGCAGAGGGTAATGAAGGCAGAATTATATATAGGTAGCAACAGTGTAAGCGGAGGAGACGGTAGAGAACACACACACACACACACACACACACACACACACACACACACTCACACACACACACACTAAAACAATATCCCAATAAATAATAACTTGACCACAAACTCCATCCACAACTCCGGCTGGGTATTGTCGGCGGGGTTCTTTGTGGAGGGCGGGTCATGTTCCCTCCTGATTGTTTTCCCAGGATGAGGTAACAGTTCCCGTCTCCGCCATCACAAATTAAATAAAGTTTTCCAATAGAACTTCGGACTAACCTATACGCAGGGGTATTTGTGGGATTATAGTTGCATCTGAAATATCTAAAGTAACCCGTCAATAGCGTTCTACTAGGGACTCACATAGCAGTACCTTACGTGTTGGAGGGACGGCTAGTATGGGTGTGGTTGTGGTATTTGGAGTTGGATATTAATAAATGATGTAAGGTGGATACTGATGACACTGACTGAGCCGTTCTCACGACACACGGGAAATTGCCCCATGGAGTTTAAGTGTAGTGTTATATGTAGGCCCTCCTGTGTATGTGTGTGTGTGTGTGTGTATTTGTTTTATTTATGAACATGTTATTGTATTTATAAGGTTGTATTTATAAGATGTTTGTGGTTTTAGTCTCTGTGTCATCCAGTTTGAGCCACAGCTGTCACTGATCGATACGGTAGGATATTTGTGAGGTACTACGGTTGTTGGAAATTCGTGTTTAAATCAGACATTAGATTTTTTTGTTTCTCTATAAGCAAATGACTTGATCCCGTAGAGGGTGGCCACATTCTTCGTCCATGTTCGTTAACAAGTGAAAAAACATACGAAGTTTCTTAATCTTGAACATACCGTGAACTGTGATAGGTTTTGACATTATTCTGTCTCATGGGTTTCTCTTGAGCACTGTCAAATAATCATCCGCTAGCCAAAAATAAATGCAAAGTAGACCATTAACAGCCAGAAGGTTAAAAATAAACAAAGAGGATTAAAGTTCACCTTCCCTGCATCCAATAGAGAAATTCATATTTGTGATGGTAATAATTTTTCACAGAGTAATATCAATGCTGTTCGTGGCTATTCTATGAAGCAAGTATTCAGCGCTGACAAAGCTCTTTTCCAGAAACTGTCCTGAGGCGGAGGCAGTAAGCTGGGAGGCCATATAATCTCCTAGTGCTCAGTCACACACACACACACACACACACACACACTCAAAGAGAGAGAGAGAGGAGATAGCAGGTGTGCTACAAGTCTTACGTCCCCTACTAATATCCTCCTCAGCAGGTCCTTCAGCATTTACACTTCCACAATAAGCCAAGGAGGGAGGAAGGAAGAACCAGGTATCCTTGCTAATCTTAAGGACACCGTGGTACTAGATGAGTCTCAGAGCTACAAGTAGACCATTATAGATTTTTTCCGATACAGCAATACCAGATGAGACCCCCTACACATACACACTCACACACACACACACACACACACACACACACACACACACACACACTTTCTCTCCCTTTCCCCTCACTACTGTCACCTTCTCACCACTGCCATTCACCCCACCCTCTCTTCTTTCTCTTTCCTCTCTTTTGTCTGACCTTCGTTCTTTCTTTTAATTCTCTTCTTCTCATTCCTACTTCACTGTTCCTCCATTCCCTCCCACCAACTCTCAGACCCTCTTACCTCCCCTCTTCCTCATCCTCTTCCCCTCCCTTCCATCATCTCCCTCACTTCCTATCCCACCTCAATCTTACTTTCAAATCCTCTCCTCTCTCCCTTTTTTCTCACTCTCCCCGAACTCTTTCTGAACTCGGACTACCCTCTCTTTCCTCTCCCTCACTCTTCTCTTCTCCTCTCCTCTTTATCTCCTTTCGTCTCCCCCCTGCTTACGGCTCTCATAATTTCACCCTCACTTTCACCTTGTCCAATTCATCTTCTTCCTCTTCCTGCATTTTTTCTTTCCCTCTCAATCTGCCCACTTCTCTAACCCTTTGTCTCACCCTCCCACAATCTCTAGTCTCTCCTCCTCCTCCTCTTCCTATTTTTCTCTCTTTCTCCCTTCTCTTCCTCTCTCCTCCACCTCACCCTCCATACCCTTGCTCTCACTTTTCCAGCCTAGCTCTCACCCTCTCGAGTCCCTCCCCCCTCCTCTTCCTTCCTCTCCTCCTTCTGTCTTTCCCTCACCTCTCTCTCTCCCTTATCATACTCTCAACACTTGCTGTCATTCTCTCACCTTTTCTCCAGTCACACTCTTTTTCTCTCCCTTCTGCTTCTTACCTCTCTCCTGTTCCGGCTGCAGTAACTCTCACCCTCACTTTCGCCCTCTCCAGTTCCCCTCTCCCTTCTCTCTCACTCCTCCTTCAATAACTCTCCCCTCATAACAAGCCTCTTGAGACAGTGGTTTGGAGGATCACAAGGTATAATGGTCTCTTTTTCCCGAGGTCATGACTCTTGGGTGTGGAAGCAGTTCAGAAGCTCATTTCACACAGACACACTTCCCGGGCACGGGGTAATTTCTGGGTGACGGATGGACTAGAGAGGTGTGGGCGTGACAGTGTGATGGTTGAAAGGTTGAGTTGGAACAGTTTGAAGGGAGAAGGGGAGGATATGATGGATGTTGGTGTGACAGATTGATTGGGAAGGTGTGATTGTGAGAGTGGGGTGGCTGGAAGAAGAAGAAGGAGACGAAGAACAAGATGGAGAGACGTACAGAATAAGTTAGGGTCATTTGTAATTGAAGATACATGAAAAGGGATTATGTGAGAGAAAACTATCTTTAGGAGACCGTGACTGACCCTGGGAAGGCCGTGCTTATGAAAGTTGGGAGGGAGGAAGAAGAAGGAGAGGTAGACAAAGAACAAGATGGAGAGAAATGGGAGTATATGTGGGGGCTTAATGTGTAAGGAAGGGACAACAAAGAGGTTTATAAAAGGGAGAGAGATAAGGAGGTGGGTGTGACAGACTGACTGGGAAGGTGTGTATGCGACAGATGGGTGGTTTGTAGTAGAAGCAGAGGTAGACGAAGTACAAAATGAAGTTACAAATGAAGGGGAGTGTACGTATATGAGGTGGAATGATCTGAACGAGATTGTGACAATAAATAAATAAATAATCACTGCTTCTACCTTTTTCTTTTACACTTCTGTTCTTAGACACTTTAACTATAATACATAAACCACACACATATCCTTTTCAACTGTAGTATCTGACATAGGGCACATACCAAGAACTGCCCCGTTTCCTTTCACCACTCCTACCATAGTATATATATTCCAGTCAGACAACAAAAGTCACAACTATACATTAATCAGACATATTTTTCAGTAATCCCAGTGTACCTCCTGGCTTGGGTTACGTACCAAGAAGAAACATGATTCCCTCAACCTCTGCCTCTACATATATTTTCTGGTCACAGAAACTAAGATTAAGAATTTAATCAGAGAGCAGGATTTTTTTTTTTTTTTTTTCAATATTGCTTCCGACTTTGCTTACGTACCAGTCAGAAACATGACCTCTTTCCCGAAACTTGCCCTCAAGACTTTTTTGTTTATAATCACAGAAATCATGGATACTGACTCAGTAAAAGCAAGCATGTTTTCCAGCACTTTCCTTTTCATACTTTACCGTTCCGAGCAAAGAACCCCACAACTGTACATCAAAGAGCACAAATAATACAGGGTGTTCCATATATTGCACGATCAATTCTCGTGTGTTGTAAGGACGGCTCAGTCAGCGATACCAATGCCTACCCTGCATCTCACAACCCATTTCAATTTTAATGGGGTCTGCTCTTTTTTACTCTCACTGATTGCATAACTGACAAGTAATTTCACGATCCAACCAAAATGTCTTCGTTCCTTACATCATCAGGCTCAACAGTCCCTTCAACACACAAGATTATTCAGAGCAATATACAAATCACGCTCTAGACCTCACAGTATCACAGTAACCCATTCGGTGGCGCTTACATACCATATTTTCCACCTCTCTCTCTGAAGTTCATATTTTCCTAGCCACAGAAACAAAGACTGTAAATAGAATCCTTTGCATATCCCACCTAGTTGCAATATTTCCTGCCACATCGCTAACGTACCAAAAATATGTCTGACCCCTTCCACCACATCCACAACATTTTTCTATTACCAGTCTCACGCCACCGACCTCCTTCCACCTCTATTAATACATCGTCTCCTCCTTCATCTGCTAGAGTTCACTGCCCTCCCCAGACAGCTTCTCCTTACCCTCTCCTGGTCGGGACAACTCTAGTATCCTTTTACAACAAACGTTAGAAGATTTTAATTCAACTTGGAGCGAGTACACACACCTGAGACACCTAATATTGCCTCCATCTTTTCTCTCACGGGTTGGGAGAAGTCTAGAAGTCCCTTCACGCTAACAGCACTCGACGTTATTAATCTGACAGCAAGTTATTGGAGCTTAGGTGTGTTAAAACAGACACCATCAACCCTCTTACACTCGAGACAACTCTACTTTTCTGTTCTTCCCAACGATAGAGAACTATATTCAGATGAGAGCGAGTACTAGAACTTGAGTGTTATTTCTGTCTCAGGGCATAATTATCCGTTTATTCATTTTAGAGACATTACACCTACTTGCTCCTTCTACCCAGGAAATATCCATTCATCTATTGAGTCGATCTTTTCACCCCATCACTCAGTCGCTTCGTGCCAAGTATTCCTCTTCATTACTAAGATTTCACCAACGATTTGCGTGTTACCAGATATTATTAGTGTTTATCTTTGTTTCTTCGCACACACACACACACACACACACACACACACACACACATCTCATCAAGTACATAAGTTGCTAATTGCCCTGCCACTTAAGAGATCAGGCATAACACTCTTCTCGACCCAGGTAACCAGGAAGACGCCACACAGATGAAGGGGAAGGAGGATTTCAGTAATATTAACACCACAATAATGTCGCCTTACATATTTCATTCTTCGGACGATTTAATTCAGCTCAGGGGAGTCTTTATCAAACTGGTGAGGGGTTAGGTAATAAACATTATTAACCCCTTTGCTAACGATGGTCCCTTCTAACTGGAATAAAATCGTCTGACTGAAGAATAGAATTAAAAGTACGTCATTGAAGGGGTTAAGGGTTGTCTGGCATATACGGTTGGTTCACTTGGGTATCTTGTTCAGGTTAACGAGAGACAAATTTCTTTAGCAGGTAAAAATACTAGTTGTTAATGGCATCACAAATAGTCTTGAATAACTTTTTATTTATTGGTAAAGTTTGATATTTTATTTAGCCTCATATGAAACCCTTTTGCACAAATGAGAGAAATATTAGCAGTCAAGGGCTTCAAAAATTATCTGGAATAACTCTCTTTAGTCTTCTATTGGTAAGCCTAGGAATTTATTTTGGCCTCACAAGAAACCTTTATGCACAAATGACAGAAATACTAGCAGTAAAAGGTTCCGGTGACTTGCCTGAGTAACCTTTCCTTTGTCAATAGTACACCTAGGACTCTAACTTAAGATAACCCGTATAATTCTGTTTTGCAAAGAAAATTATTAAGGTTAAGCCCTCCCTCCAACACACATCAATCTTATCCATATACCACTCCACTCTTCACCTCCAACTGACCCTCTCTCTCGCCCTCTTCCTCTTCCCCTCCATCTCACACATATGCACTCTCCTGGTCTATCTTATTATACATTCTCTCCACATGGACAGACAGGACGGCCTGAAATACCCTGGCTTAGTGACAAACACTACGCTTTACTTCGAATAGCTCTTTGTGCGGGTTGACGAGATTACGAAAATACGATGAAAGCTTTTGAGGATGACAAACACTTCCACTAATTCCCTGGAACTGGGGTATTGTCAGCAAGAACTCCTCAGCCCGGATTCACAAACATGGTTATGATCAGCTTCCTGTCGTAACTAGGACTTGTTTTTGCAGGAAGTAGAGATATAGGAGGTCTCTGCAGAGTCCTTTCTTGTCCTTCCTAGAAAAGAGAACGGCATGGGAGCTTTACTTTCCTCATCAACAAATATTAAACAAACTGATTCAATACGGTATGTATTTTGGAAGCTTTTTCTTTTATCTTTCTTCTCTGTTATCACCTTTTTGTTTTCTTATTTCACATTCGTTTGGTCTCCTTCCTATTTCTATTATCTCATGTCTTGCTTTTCATTTGTTCTCCCTTTCTTTCTTATTTTCTTTTGTTTTCTTCTCTCATGCCTCCTTTGCTGTCTAATTTGCATCCTTTACTGTCTTCACTCTTTCATTCTTTACCTTGATTTCTTTCTTTCTTCCTTTCTGTCTGTCTTTCCATTTATTTCCTTTTTTGTCTCCTGGCGTACCCAGAGTACACGTATTAAACTAGAGTGTTCTGGCATTCACGTTTACCTTCCACCCAACCTTTTCACTGAACAGGACCAAAGCCCAAACACACACACACACACACACACACACACACACACACACACACACAAAACACACACACACACATACACACACACACACACACACAATTGGGACACTCACACAAAGACCAATATTGTTTTATCATCATCATCATATATGGACAGGAGCGTTGAAACCCGAAGCTAGGTGAGTCAGACCCGAAATTTACGGCGATGGTGACCAACCTCACCTTTCCATGAGTAGCATTTCGCTGGCAAGAATCCCCAGCCGCGCCTCAGATGGAAACCTTTATAAGCTTCATCCGGTTTGAGCCCCTTAACCCATTAGACCACCAGGCGTCATTTGGTTATATGGTGACCACGCAGCGTAGTAAATAACTTCCTGGATTACAGAAAGCCATTACCCCCTGTCACTTAGCGTAGAGTCACCTAGAGAGAGAGAGAGAGAGACTGGCCATGTCAGGTTGGTGGCCGCCCACGACGCAGACATGTTGAAGTGGAGACCAGCCTGAGCCACCTGTCCACCTCACTCTCAGTCCCCCTCTGACCCTTCTGAATCCCCACTGTATCCCCTCAGTCCCCCACTCTATTCCCTCTTGCCCCCTCTGTCCCCCATCTGTCCTCATCCATCCCCCATTGTCTCCCTCTGGACCCCACTATATCCCTTCTATCCTTTCCTCTTTATCACTTTGGTCTCCCTCCCTTCCCTACTCTATTCCCTCCTCCTCTCCCTCAAACACTGTATCCCCTCTATCTCCTTCCCTCACTATATCCCCTCTGCCCTCCTTTGTCTCCCTTTTTACACCCTCTGTCCTCCCTTTCTGCCCCTGTGCCCTTCTCTTGTGAAAAATAAATAAATAAATGCATAAATAAATACACCAAGATAAGTAAACAGACACAGGCTCCTAAAAAAAATTTTTTTTTTTAGCTCCTCCACAGTTACCGAAAATACGTTGACAAGAGAGAGAGAGAGAGAGAGAGAGAGAGAGAGAGAGAGAGAGAGAGAGAGAGAGAGAGGAAAAAAGAGTAAGAAGGAAGTGGAAAAATAAAGCGATTAGTTTATAGGCCCCACAATACAATTCCCTCGACTCGAGTTTGCAGGCTGAGAAGCTGAAGTTTCCGGGACAGTTTTAGGGAAGAGAGGAAGGAATTTCTTGGAGAGAGAGAGA